>OX235267.1:0-225510 GCA_944472135.2 Trichobilharzia regenti | reverse complement strand
TTACTTTTTTAACACTACATAATTGTCTATTTAGATCATCTTTGAAATTATATTGCTTATGCTTTGTATATCCATAACTTGAAATCATTGTAGAAAGTGTGTTCAGACACCATTTTGTAACATATAATTGATTTTGTTGTTTAGGATGTAAGCAGTTGAGGAGAATCCACTAAAATAAAACGAGCTCATACTATCCTGCAAATATATTCATTCTTTCTTCATTCAAGCTAATAAAGGAGACCGGCTATATGAAATCCTATTTCTACTAACATAATGTGGGATGACCTGAAATCCAAATATTAGTTTGAAGATGTGTGTGGGGGTTTTCTGTAAACAATAGTGTTTAACTTCCCATCTTTCATTTTCATGCTACAATCTAACATTGGAAGTTCTCCTCACTGACTTTCCCATTTTTAAGTGAATTCGATTCCCTCTAACTTTGATTTCATCTGTTAGAAAAATCTTTTTTTATGTCCTGTGATCTAGGTACTGTGATTGGGTCATCTACATAACTCCAGGATACTTTGTTGGTGGGGTTGGGGTGGCTTTGAACGCTTCAATCGCTAGGTTTTCCCACCTATCCATGACTATATCTATCACTATCACTGTATAACACTGCACTGTGTGATGCTTTATCAAAATCAAATCTTATACATAATGGAGTTATACTCTACAGCCACAGTGCCCAAGTTTCATATTTACATCAATCATTTGTTCATTCATATGAATTGAGTATGCATCAAGGATTTCTGATGAGAAATATCAATCAATAAATAGATATGTATATGTGGGACGAAATCCGCCTTCTTCTCGTCTTGCATATACAAGCTGTGGGAAATTCGTTTATCTACGAAGCATCATGTAAACCATAGGAAGTCGGAACGGATGAAGATGTTAAAGTCAGCCAATCAGTTTCGAAAAGGCAAGGTACACCTTCATCACTGTGAAGTCAGTTCGGTAATCTTCTGCACTTCACCTCACCACAAAATTCAGATTCTATTTGACATAAAGATTAAATGGCTGGTCAGAAAGAATTAGAAACCAAAAGATGTGGGGGCTAATCAACCAAGATTCTATGGCCCAAGAAATATGCAGGAGAAAATGGAGATAGATTTGGTATACATTGAAGAGACTGTCGAGTGACATCACACTGCGAGAAATCGTGGACCCAGATAAAGAGGACCGCAAGAAATACAAGAAAAGTGGAGACGTGTTGCTGAAGCCTCCTGTGTTCCACTCAGAACTCAAGGGAACAATAAATAATCAATAAGTGATATTCAGGTAGGGTGCAGCAGGTAGGGTGTGAGGGTAAATACTCGCCGAAGACGTTGGCTAGTGGTTGCGGTATATCGGGAATTGGCAGAAGTTAGAATTCATGGGCCATTTGATCGGTTCCCAGTGGCTTAATGGTCTACGAGATCGCTAGCCTTGTAACCAGAAGATCCTGGAATCGAACCCTTGTGGGTGCGTACTGCCGAAGAGTCCTAAACTAGGACTGGGGAAACAGCTGTCCAGTACTTCCAGGCTTTCCAATGGTTCTCTAACCAATGTCAGCTCATGATGAAATCCTGTAATCAATAAGTGAAGTTTGAGACATCCTTTATTGACTTCGTATATGAGCTAAAGCTTCAGTTTTAAAATAATACTTCTATTGCAACAACAGAAGGCAAGACACGGAAACCAAGGTATCTTTTCCATCAATCCAACCGTTGCTGTTTATATATGTACAGTTTATATTCGTCAGTCAATCACTGAGCGTGTTATTTCGGTTTACATCAACCGACATGAAATAGAATGTTCAAATATACGTAGTATTCTGTTGCCAATGCAGTATACAACCGTGGGAGATGTATTCTGTCTCTAACATCAAATAGAATGTCCAAACAGATATATTGTATACAGTATTGAACTGTGTGAACATGTGAGCATAACATTCCATCGGAAGACATTGTCTGTATCACACCGTCAGACTTTTATGCAAAATATATGTTTCCTTGTTACATTTTTTTTCCTTCACGTTTCCCAGTGGAAAATAGGGCTTCAAGCTAGTGGCTTTAAGTTTCTGTAGCCGTGTTTATTTTACAGGATGGGGCTGCTAGACTCATGTCCAACCTTTCTTCTTTACGAGCATTATTTCTGGCTCAGCAAGGTAAAGGAGTGCGTCGGCCGGGAGTCAAACCACGGACCATGTGCACAGTCGGCAAGCGTCCTAACCGCTATACCACTGACGCATTCCTTGTTACATACTACAAAAGTATCTATAGAAATCTACCTCAAAACAACAAAAAAAACTTTCTTACCAAAATAGGCAGTAACACACACCTACACACACGGTTGGTGAGCATTTCTCAGAACTGATTTTTAAATAGAATATCAGTTATTTATAATCGTGTAATATCATTTCTATTGTTCCGTTGTGTTGCTAGTGAAACATAGGCATTTGACACCACGTCTCCACTTTCTCCTATTTTCTCTTATCGTCTTTATCTGGCTGACTCGGGGATTGCCTATACTCCCCCATCTGCTCCATGACACACTCGATCCATCACCAAACTCAACTTATCCCATTCGCGTTCCACTCGAGTGGTGGCATGCATTAAGCACGTGATGTCATTCAACAGTCTCCTCGGTGTGTGTGTGTCTCATCCATCTCCATTTCCTATTGAGTATTTGTTGAGCAATAGGTTATCGCCTGTTGAATTGTTCCCAGAACTGTCCTCTAGCTGATTCTTTCACACCGACCATATAATCTTCATTATGGAGCCAGTGGAGGTGGCAGTTGTTGATGAAAGTCTTCAGTATTCTGTTGGAAATGTGTCTCATGACACGCACACCCAATGCAATTTTCTGAATCATGTAGTGGGAGAATCGACTCACTGATAGACTGAGTGGCTGATTTAACATTTGTGTTAATTAGAATCCGAATCTTGTTCCTCATGCTGAGGTGGAGTGGATACGATTTCCGAATTGATTTCAGAGTGTGATGAAGATATGCTGTTTTACCTTCCCAATTCTGGCTGGTTTTGACATCTTCATCCGTCCTGACTGCTTGTGGTTGAAACGATACTGGCTGCATAGCTAGATAAGTGAAAGCAGGAATTAACCTTTTTCAAACTTCTGCCCTTGATTGTGATTGGTGCTGATTGTTGTTCATTGGTTGGTTAACCTTATCAGCTTCTTGTTTCTTGAAGTCATATCCTTGCCTCTTTTTCTGCCAACTCGCTGGTTTTCTGCCTTAATTCTTCGAATTTATGTGATTTAAGATATAAATCATCCGCGATTTCCAGATCTTCTTGAATCTTCCTGTCAAGTGGATGCATTCCTGTCTTTTTGCTACCCAAGCACGGTATTTTGTATAATCCAGTCCATTACAGTTAGGAATGGCATCTGTGATGGTAGACAAGTGCGTATTACCGAAGTTTGTCAGTAGAATACAGTAACATTCTGCAGTACACAAGTTGTGTTATAAATTTTATGCTATTGGAAAATTATTTTTAAGTGAAAATTAATCCTTTTAACAGTAACGATACAAACCAAGGGGTGCAATCATCATCAGACTGCTTCCTGGCAAGCCTCGAAAAAAGGTCCACTAAAGCCGAGCATTGACAATTTTCGACTGTATAAAAGATACGTAGACGACTTATTCATAATTTGTGACAACAACAATGATCCCAATCTACTGTTGAAGACATTTAACTGTTGCCATCCAGCAATAAAAGTCACCCTTGAAATGGAAAACGAATCAAAAATTCCGTTTCTTGATGTAGAACTAACAAGAAGAACTGATGGGAGCCTAAGAAGATCGATCCACAGAAAAGCTTCTTGGAATGGTCCACCAACAAGCTTCTTTGGCTGGGTACCCATTCAACAAAAGTGGAATTTAATTAAATCACTAGCCATCCGCATCCAACGAATCTGTAGTCCCAACGTCCTGGAAACAGAATTAGATATTCTAAGAGAAATCCTCATCCAAAATAGATTCCCAATAAGATTCATCGACAAAAATATCAAACTAAGAATTCGGAGAAACGAAACTTTAATTGAGCCTAAGAAGAAACTCTACATGAACTTAGATTTCAAGGGAGATTTAACAAGCGGTATTCTGAAGAGAATGATCATATAATCTCTGAGAAGAACATTCTTTGCAGCAACGCTAGGAATAGTGTTCTCCAGTCGCCCACTGATCTGCAGAAGCCTCTACGATAAGATCCCGCATCTGACCACTTCTATGTGCATATATCAGCTCACCTGCTGATGTGGAGCCGGTCGTTCGACGCGCACCCTGTCCAAGGGGATTCAAGAACACTATCCAGCTAGCATGGTTCCGAAAAGGCAATAGTGGTGCAATAAGGAGTGCGATAATTGAACACCTGGTTAACAGTGATCATTCCATCTAGACAAACGCCTCCTTCAAAGCAACCTACAGAGTCACAAATAACCTGCCAAAGTGTTATGTACTCGTCGCTAAATTATTGTTATGGACTGGTCGAGAAACTAATAGTCCTGACGCGAGAAGGTGGAAATCAGAAGACCACTAGGTTTGCGATGATACTTCTATTGTCCAAACACAAAGAGACGAAATAATGGTCTCACACCAAAGTGGTAAGTAAGTAAAGTAAAGTCACAAGATTGTGAATGCGAAATATATTTGAATGTTCCAGACAAAGCGTGGGAAAAATCATTAGACAGTCTTAACATGAATGGCTAATTATAATGGAGTGTCGATCCAAATATACATAGCGAATATAGCAGACATGTCAACAAAGATATATTGATATATGTCACTAAGCTACGGACTGTCAACATACACTCATATTATATATAATATAATATAAGGAGAATATACATTATTAAAGGAGACAAGTTCACACAAGTGAAATGGTCACAGACTAAGCGAGCAACCAGAAAGAGAGACCAACATGCACACACACACATAAATATATATATGTGGATACATATCACAAAGGCAATACGGTTTCGTCTTCTTTGTATTGCTGAAGCTCTGGCCGTCCATTCACATAGAAAAACAGCAGCTGTGAATACAAAAGAGAACTACTCAACCAGTTCTACTATCATGGTAACAACTTTGTTGATTTTGATGACTTAATTTTGTTTGTTTGCTTGTTCTTTAATTGCTCATAATTCTTCTACTCATTTAGAACTCTTCCTATATAATTTCGTATTCTCTTCTTTGTTCCTATGTGCATCCTGAGTAAAACTCAATCATCAAACTATTCATATTATTACATAACTTCTTTATTAACAAGTGTTTATGACAACTCATCACCTTTGTTACTACCCTAATTTCATTAACACCTAATTTTCTTGACTGATTTTGTATTACGTAACTCCAATTACCAATCTTCACCTGTTTAGTTAAAATAACCATAATCAATTGTAATTTTGTTTGACAAACTTAATATACACACACATACAACACTTGAACACACATATATATTTGCGATTGTACAGCTAAGAATATGAATTCGCCGCTGAAAAGAGACTTTTCGCTGAACTACGTGTTTTGTTTTCAGTCATAAAGCGCTTAGATTCGTCGGTAAGTTAGTAAGTTAGTCACTATAGTCAGGAATTAAAAGTGTTATTCAAGTTAATTGTCTCTATCTTGCCAGTCTTCATAGAATTCAGGATATCGAAGGGACTGACTGACCGACCGACTGACTTAGTTGGATAGAAAGCCATTTATTATCATTTATTCATTTAAAGTACTACTACTGCCTACTATCAAATATTC
This sequence comes from Trichobilharzia regenti, assembly GCA_944472135.2. Lineage (NCBI taxonomy): Eukaryota > Metazoa > Platyhelminthes > Trematoda > Strigeidida > Schistosomatidae > Trichobilharzia > Trichobilharzia regenti. Next base: position 219,758 of record OX235267.1, on the reverse strand, counting down.
ATAGGTTAACAATTTACTCAACAGGTATGTTGGGTGCAAAAGTAAAATTCACAAAATAATTGATCCATATGTAAACGGGAGAATATTTGAGTGATCTCCTGACTGAGAGAATACGAGAGAGAGAGATTGAGTGACTTCCCTAGTGAAACCTGATTCCCCAAAATGTTTTGGTATTTTTTAAAGTTTGCTCTTTCATTTATTTTGTCTCTATATAGATTATAAGAAAAATTTACTTTGGCGGCCTGTTTAAAACCGAAACTAACCTCCATTAAAAATATTTAATTGAATTTTAGATTTTCTCGTCGACTGAGATTGAACCGTAGTGCTCAGTCTCAGGTTGACACGTCAGTTGATATATCATTAGTATGAACCGTTGAACAAGAGGTGGCTCTCGTAGCCCAAGTGGTCTAGTGGATAACGCTTTGACGATTGAAATTATGGGCACTGGGTTCGAGCCTCAGTGGGAACATCATCACTCATTGGGGAGTGCAGGTACATCCAGTTGCTGATGAGTCCTAAATAGGACGAAATGCGCTTTATCCTGGATTCCACTGCTGGTCAACATCCACCTATTAAACTCCATTCATACAGTTTGCATATCATTTCTCTTATTCACTTCTGTTTAAATCTACTAAAATATCACCTCGAATAGTGTTGTCTAATCTGGTGAGTATTTTAAACACTTACAACTAGCTGGTTCACAAATTTCTATTAAACTTGAGCGGAAGCATTATCCAGCTGGATCGATGGCTTATGCAGCTTATCACAAGGCATCAGATGACAGTTCCTCAATCGTGTCCCGCCTTCACCAGAATTCACTCCTCAACTCTGTATAATTGACATTCAACAAAATGTCATCGTGTATTTCTCGATAATAATAATAATAATTTATATTTCGTATGAACGGAAAGGTTTACCAGAAATGCATGCCATTTTTACAGGCACGATCAGTTATGTTATAAATTACAAACTTAAACTTGTCCAATTATTGTACAAGCAATCAGAACAGGTTCTTATAAATTTTAAATTGTAAACCGTTTACTAATGTCACCATAAAAGTTGAGTGACATCCCAAACTTAGTTCTGTTTCCTGGTGATAGTTATGGTCAACCAGTGAACAGCGTATATCTGGGTGAGTGGTATGCCTCCACGTGATTGAACGCTATTTCAGGAAGAGAAGAAAATTCTGTGCAGCTGTAAAATGGTATAAAGCGCAATTATGAATAATTGGAACATTATTGGAAGTATATTTACAAGATAAATGCAAGAAGAAGAAGAAGAAGCTATATAGTACTTGAAATGATGATAGTCTGCATTTGCAATGTTTAATGCTAACCATATTGGTCTAAACATAGAAACTATGATGTTTTCGATGAAGATATAGCGCTTTGTTCAAACATTGGTGTTGTTGTATTTTTAATCAAAGCAACCAGACTTCGGGCAAGCAACAAATATTAACAAAGAACAGGGTTTAGCTTTAATAATGGCCTAGGTAGTTAACATAAAGTAGAGTATAATAGTGCGTAAATAAAAAGATTATTGTGAGGTAGGCAAGTGATATTTAAGTGAGGAGTGAATTCAAAGATATGGAAAATTAGAAGCCGTAGGACAAGCTGACCTGTAAGATACCTGACGAATTTCTGTAGGGCCCGATGGGTAGCAAGCATCTTGACAAGAAGCTGAACAGGCTTGTAGATGGTGGGAACAAAAGCACTTTTTTTTTATCTATAATTTAGATCTGTACAACCCATATTATTTTTTGTTGTTGAGGGTCTAGACTAATGTTTAATTCTCGAGCTGTCAAAAAATGCATGTTGCTGTCCTACAGATCGGAGCGATTCACATTTGTGACCACTACCATATCTGCTGATCAGCATGCGCCATGAAAAAGAAGAGATATCTTGATGACGACGATGGATTGGCTTGCAATTCAGGTGAGATGGATAGAACTGTGTGACACGATCCACTATCAGTCAACCAAATCTACTTTTATTTGAAGATTGTGTAGGAAGAGGGCATATGATGGAATGAACTGTGAGAGAAATTCTGTACATTATATAAAAACTGTTTCAGAATAAAACTATTACTATTTTTATCCTTATCATCGTTATTATTATTATTATTATTTAATTCTTCAACAATGATATTGTTGGCAATTTGTGTTAGTGACATCATTTATGACAGATTTACTTTGTCAGATGGATGGATTTTATCGTCATCCAGTAGACTGTGAAGTTTTTAAGCAAAAATCTCCATTACAGTAGTAAACAATATCCGGTTAACGCCTTCACCAGTTAAGCTAATAAAACTACGTGATTTTTATAGTAAGATGGTAGATGGAAACGCCTTGAATATCCAGGTAATGTTTAGACCATTACAAAGATTATTAATAATAGAGTATTACTATGATTATGCTTATGGTAAGCCATTTAACGAAGGTGATATGATTAAAGTCAAACTCACCCATATTGTGAGATCATAATAACAGTCATAGTTAGGATATACAATCAAAAAAGAGATCACGAAACAGCAGTATACACTTCTAGTTAACGAGACTAGTTTTCAATCAGTCACATACTGATCCTCCTCAACATGCCACTCCAGTTACAGTGCCCGAGTTCCTGACCAAGTGCTCATTTCTGACCAAGAACTCGAACTTAGGACGAAAGTGCCACTTGAAGACATAATGCTGGGAGTGCAGCTATGCCTGACTTCCACAGTATTTAAATTCCAAGGGAAAATATGCAAACAAACTGAGGGAGTTTCCATGGGATCACCAAAATCCTCGGTTATAGCTGATATATTCATGGATAGGTGGGGAAAGATAGCGATTGAAACGTTCACCCCACCCCAAAAGTATGGTGGATGTATGTAGATGACACATTGACAGTACCTAGATCAAAGGACATAAAAAGATTTCTCTAACACATGGAATCAAAGGTGGAGGCAATTCAATTCACTTATGAATTGGAAAGTCAGGAACGGGAACTGCCAATGTTAGATTGCAACGTAAAAAGGAAAGAAGATGGGAAGTTAGGCACACTATTGTTTACAGGAAACCTACATGCACATTCAAACAGATATTTGGACTTCCGATCATCCCATTCCATCCTACGTCAGTGAAAATAGGACTGGTGAAATGTTTAAGTAACAGAGCACAAAAAATTAGTAGCACCAGGGAAACTCTAAGATAGGAAGTGAGGTATATAAGAGAAGCCTTGAAACTTAGTAATTACCCTGATAAATTAGTCAACAAGTATGTAGGGAAATGTAAAATTAAAATATAAAATGATAGTAGTGATAGTGATAATAATAATAATAATATTAATGACAACATGCATGTTAAACATGAGCAAGGCAACACCAACAATAAGGAATCTAAATCATCAGTAGTAATTCCATACAAGGAAGGAACCTCGGAAACCACCTTATGCAGAATTCTTAACAAGGTAGGAATAAAAGTGACTGGCATTCAAACCCACACACTCATTTAGAAACAAGCTTTGTCGGTTAAGGTATCAATCCTGCGGAGCCTTTAAAACAAAAGAATTTAGTTTATCTAATATCCCACCTGCAATGATTGTCAGGTCAAATTAGTAGAACGGTGTCAGTCAGTCAGATTAGCTGAGCATAAAACCTAGCAGCAAAATGTAAATTAATTGACCCGAATAAGATAAGAAATCTAGAGAATAGTTCGGCTATACCACTCACTACATGCCATCACGCACAACCATCCAGCATAGGATGTGAATGGGATGAGATGACAGTTTTAGAATCTAATGTCACAGGGTGGACGGAGAGATTGATAACAGAAGCTTTGTTTATCGAATCAACTGAAGAGAATACATGTAATAGGAATGATTCTACAGCTGTCCACCTAGATATCTGGAAAATTCTATTACCCCAACGACGACAAATAGGAGAGGACAAAGAAGACTATAAAACTTAAGTTTCGAAGTCGTGTGATTATAATTGATGGAATAATTATGAACGGTAATAAATTTTGTTCGAAACCTTGTCATCCAGTAAATACTAATACTGTTTCACTGACTGTGTGATGCACCTAATAAACAAACTAATATGGAATTTGATTGTGAATTGATTGTACAGTTCATTCTTTCGTGGCCCGTGAAATGTAAACATCAGTATGGATAAATTCAACACATCGACTGTTTTCTTGCTTTGGAGTTATTCTACTTCGCCGTGATATTATCAAGGACTTTTCAATTCGAAGTCAACTTTTATAGACATTTTTGCAGTGCATAAACAAAGTTTATTCATTGATCTTTAAATCTTTCCAATGATACTTTAGTATCACTGAAATCACGAGGTCGTACTGCACGAAACCGTGTTTTGTTTTTCATTTCTTTGTATTCCAAGTACACCATAAGGCTTCTTCAGGTATGAGGCTTTGAAGTTTCAGTACCAGGGGTGTTTATTTTCCTAGCCCTACGGTCAACCTTCTTTCTTTACCAAACTTTCTACTGGCTAAGTCATGTGTTGGTTTGTGTCGGCCGGAAATCGAATCCCTGACCACTTAAGGTGTGGATGTTAAGCATTCGACCATTGAACCAACGACACATGAAACCATATTACAGAAACAACAACCACAGCTTTATTCCGAAACAATTTTTATATAATGTGCCCAATTCTCTCCACAGTTCATTCCAGTATATGTTCTCTTCCTCCACCATCTTCAAATAAAAGTAGATGTGATTGAATGACAGTAGATCGTGTCACAGTTCAATCCATCCCACCTGAAGCGGAAACCAATCACATCATCATCATCATGATATCTCTTCTTTCTTATCCCTCAAGAAATACACGACGACATTTTGCTGAATGCCAGTTAGCGAAAGTTGAGGAATGCATTCTGGTGAAGGGAAGACACAACTAAGGAACAGTTATCTCATGCATTGGAATAAGTTGGATAATGCTTTCTCTCATGTTGACTAGAATGTCGTGAATCAGCTAGTTGTAAGTGTTTTAAATACTCGTCGGAGTAGACAACACTATTCGAGGTGATATTTTAGTAGATTTAAGCGGAAGTGAATAAGAGAAATGATATGTAAACTATGTTGATGGAGGTTTGTTTCGGTGGCCCAGATCTTTAGCAGGCTCCCACATATACTACTGCATATAACAACTTACCTGATTTTTTGAATGCTATTTTGCCTGGCTTATGTTATTTATTCATAACAATGCTTACCAGTGTGTGCTCAGTCACACTGGTGCTATCTACCGCAGCTTCCTATCTTAATGATTATCTTCTAAGTATCATTTGGTGTTATAAGTTGGCTGTCAGTGTTAGTCAATCAATAAACCATACGTAAGTGAGTACTATTCAAATATGCGGTAGTTTTGTGAAAGGTGTTTAAAATATTCGAATTTTAGTAAGTTAGTAACGAAACTTGTGTTCTACGGACGCAAATCTGACACTTTCTTAATCTTATAACTCGAAATACGCTACATGGATGTCAATCACTTTAACATCTTACTGAATTGTGTATTGTGTATTTTCCTCAAGAAGTGAAGAGTAGTTTTCGATATCTTATAACATGTAAGGCAGTCCTGTATTACTTGTTAATGTACATCTACTTGAATTTCTCACTCTTGTGAAATTTAAAAAAGAAGAATACCTTGACGCTGAATTCTATTCTACTGTTGTCCTCATGTTGTTTCTTTTTATTGCTTCGTCACTTGAGCATACTCTACCTCAGACAGTTTCTTAATAAACTTTACATACAATTAGTGCTGCAGGCAGATCTTCCCAGCAGTCTTGACTAAGTGATGATGATGATGCTCTAGGAGCTTGATTTTTCGTGTTCACTCGAGAACATATCCCACTATGGCCATGTAAAGGTGTAGTGAAAACCATTAATAGTTCGATATTGGACCATCTGGTACAAACCGGCCGGCCATAAAGCCAGCCAGCGTTGAAGAATCCTTCTCTGTCATCATCTACCTGGTGCCTAATAAATTGTCGAAATAATCGAAGAACCGCATGCTCTAAACAGTAGAGGCTATGACAATTCGCCTCAAACAACCAGAGCTCTGTGTTCAAAAAAAGCAAGTCCAGCTAGCGCCTACTACTTCCCTGGCCGGCCTACAGTAGAGACTATAAATTCAAGAATTTGTAATATTATTTTTCCTAATATGTTTTCCGACATTCAGCTTATTTTATGTTGATGCTGTTGAACTGTAATCTATTCATATTATTACTGATTCGATGTTATTTAAACAGCATAAATGTTGTTGTTCATAACACTAATTCATTCATTTATTCACTCACCATAATGTATATATAACTAACTGTAGAGCTTGATGAATAAGGGGTTATCGAAAAGAGTATTCTTTGATCAGTATCCATTCTTTTGAAAACACAAAAGTTCTAATATTCATAATTATTGGCATCCTTCGACAGGACGATGACACTGGCATTTTTAAATTGAGAAATATCAGACTACGATTGTATTTTTATCGATTGTCGAAACTATCAATTAATAAATAATAATGATGATTATGGGTAATCAGGTGTTCTTTTCACCTGTAAGCGGTGGAAATAATCACCATCTTCCCTTATTAATGCAATCATTAGCTATTGTCATTCATAATAATAATAATAATAAAGATTTGTCCATATTCCAATACAGCATTTATGATACAGTGTGGTGGAATTTTCAGCATTTTGTACGATGTTATTGCATCTAATTTGCTCAACGAGAACAACAACAGCCGACACAACAACAGAAACAATTCATTATACGCCACGCTTAACTGAAACTGAAGACAACATTAAAATTTGACATAAGTATTAAAAAACTTGGGCACTGTGGCTGTATAGTATAACTCCATTATGCATAAGATTTTATTTTGATAAAGCATCACACAGTGTTGTACAGTTATATTAACTGATACGACCATGTTTCCAGCACAAACTATTGCCACTCATAATCATATCAAGTCACTCACTCACACAACTGTGTTCTTTCATTTATATACATGTGTGAAATGGATTAGATATTGGATTAAAAATCAATGTGAGATAATGCCCATTCAGAAATAATAGTACGAGTGTTATTGGCCGATGACAATTAGATGGGAAATACGAATGTTTTATACGAGTGTTGTTTTATAGTCATAATAAGTTACTTGTTAGAATGTTGTGATGTGTTTGAATTGAAATAGAATTTTAAGATTATTTGTTATCCTCTTCTGATTTGACTGACTGACTGGTGGTAATAATATCTTCCATGCATATCTGTGGTATTTGCATTGAGTCATTTCTGTTGCATGTGTTGTGTTGGGTGTAGACTCAATGAACCAGGTAGGATTCAGTAATCAACCTCTCTCGCTCTCTACCTACATAGATTACTTCTTAGAATCTTAACATTGATTTTTATTCAAATATCTGGCCAATTCCACACATGTATATAAATGAAGTAAAAAGTTGTGTGACTGAGTGACTTGATATGATTATGAGTGGCAATAGTTTGTGCTCGAAACGTGGTCGTATCAGTTAATATTACTGCATAACAAGACTGTGTGACACTTTATCAAAATAAAATCTTATCTATAATGGAACATTAAAATTCGGTATCAGCAGAAATAGTAGGCTCAAAATGATGTACAAGTATAAAATGATGAGAACAATAATAATAATAATACTATTAATATTTTGATTGGACACTAGTAACTAGTGTGAAGTGTCCAGTCCTTTCTTTGGTGCAGACTGAATTCTATCAGTCACTGAGTGTCAACTAGCACGAAGCCTAGGTCCAAGGTGTCCTGCCAATTGGCTCCAACTATCTAACACTATTAGTATTAATTACGCCAAATTATAAGATTGTAAAGATAGTGAGTGTCACCACAAAATTACAACTATGGAAGAATAAGTTAGCCATTTATTCTAAATTCTAATTACGCAGTGAGACGTAAGTAACACGTTTAATACTGTCTGGCTGGTGGGCAAGTCGGATATGGTATGGTTGTGTTTCTGTACTTGGTTGTGCGAGCGAACATGTAATCTTTTATGTTGACTTCTAGTTGCCTACCTGATGAGATGGAAGGGTTGTTGGAGAGTTGTGATTAGAGGAATGAGGTCTTGCGAGTGAGACAATATGGATTTCGACCATTTTTGAAATGAATTGTCAAAGTATCTATTGACTATGTCAGTAGCCAGCGGACTTATTGACTGTACACACAACTTACCCTACTGACAACCTTTTATACTCTTCGCAATTTGACATAATCGTTTTTGAGTAACCCGGGAAAGACTGAAGTGGGGGGGGGGAAGCAGGGAAGAATAATGGGTAAGATGAAAGAGTTAACAAAAAATAAAATTAGAGTTTGAGTGATGCCTACCCTATTGTCTTAACTTTTTAGTGTAGACAGTGGTTAGACGTAGCAATTTCCTAGAAATGGACAAAATGTTGGCTGACTGACCGAGAATAGTGAAAGGATAGAACTATTCCAAGGTGTTTTATGCGCCTGACTTGCTCTCTGTGTATCAGTGTCCTGTATACTGAAAGCATCTTGTGAGCTAATGAGTTCGTTAAGATCAGGTTTATGACTGAAGATGAAATTAACTGTGTTTTACATTTGGAGGGATTTAACGTATGACCATTAAGCTTACACCATCGGCTAATGTCGGATAGAAATGTATTCAGTCAGTTTGGAACAGTCAGATCGGGAGTAATTGGCGACAAGGCAGGCAGGTCGTCAGCATATTTAACAAAGATGATTTCCTTCGTACGAAGCGAGTCATGTGAGACGAAAGAAAAATACTTCGAGGAGGAGGAGGAGAGTGAAAAGCATGTTGAAGGACGTCGGCTTCAGTTAACAAGAAAGAGAAGACGGAGATTTGTTGTTGTTCCCTTGGTTTCCTAGTGGAACATAGGGCTTCAACTGCATGTCTCCACTTGCTTCTGTCTTCCTTCTGCTGTACTTTTCACCTGCATCCATCTTAGTCCATACTGTCTCAAGTCCTCTTCACACGATCTCCTCCATGTCATCCTTGTACCGACGTCCCACTCGCCGCTTCCCTTTTGGGTTCCACTCGAGCAATGGCCTGACGCGCGTGCGATGTCACCCAGCGGCCTCCTCAGCGAGTTTCCAATCCATCTCCACTTTCTGCTGCATATTTGTTGGGTGATCGGTTCTTGTTTTGTTTATATATACAGTATACTGCTTTCTGTTTGTGAAGTAACAGTACAACCAGCAGTTAACACTCATGGACTCATTTAGTATCATGGAAAGCTTACGTAACAATATATATCTGGGAACAGAGTGAAAGGCGGGTGTATACAGTCGAGGAAAGAACATCGAACAACATATTTATCTTCTATGCATTTGATAAAAACCCAAAATGAAGCTGATAAATACAGACAAAATCTATGCTTAATGCCTTCAAGTTTTACTCTACAAACACAGAATGACAACTTCATCGCATTACTTCACACCAACAAGAGCTAAAAAGCAATTTGATTAATGCTTGAAAATGATTTATGGCATCTCATTGTTCGCTTGTTCGTTTTAGTCACCTTAGAAATGAACATTTTTTTATTGGCGTAAACTTATGTCCTACTTCACTTCATTTGATCAGTAGTCGTTCAGCTGGTGAATAATTACACCGAGGACTTACTTGGATTTATTTATATTCATGTAAATCAGACTGAATAAATGAATAAATAAATCCCCCCCCCCCACCTGAGCGATAATCAATCAGAAAACATCCAGGGAAAATGAATTACGAAATCTGAGAAAATAGAAATGAGAATGAAAAAACAAACTGCTGATTTTCCACAAATAAATTATGCAACACGTTATATATCAACTAATGTAAATTATATATATATATATATATATATATTTAAATCGTACCTTTGAATTAGAGCATGTTTTGTTCTATCTATCGGGATTTATTATTATGTTCCCCTTGGAATCCTCTGTTACCTGAACTAAATATTTATTTTTGACTGATTCGACCGAAATGTTCGACCTCTGTGTAGATATATCGGCTTCTATCGCGGACGCTTCACCTACATCTGAAGAAGTTATGTGATAAATCTTAAATAGAGAAAAAACTAGAGGTAACGGCAAGGAATTTCTAGAAGCCTGCCTAGTACTGAGATGAATCAGTCAGCGGTTACCAAACACACTACTCAACATAGAACAAATTTACCAAGTAATGAAACTGAAAATAAATTACACGACTAGTTGAAAAACCAAGTGAATAAAATTGGTCAAGAAGGATAGATGTAAATTAACAGAGAAGGAATCATGACGATGGTTGTCTGTCTGTCAGGAGATACACAATTATCTCATCCATCATTGATGGATGAAGGGATGTTGTGTCTAGAAGAGTGACAACGAATGTTTTGCAATGAAATCAAGTCACACAGTGTTATACAGTAATATTAACTGATACGACCACGTTTCCAGCACAAACTACTGGCACTCATAATCATATCAAGGCACTACTCACACAACTTTTTCTGTTCAGTTTTATACATTTGTGGAATTGATTAGATATTTGAATAAAAGTCAATATGGGATAATGCACATTTAGAAACAATAATGTGGTGAGAGCTGCCTGTTAATCAAAATTGGTGGACAGTAATTTACATCAATGTTTATGTGCCCAATATTGGTCGTGAGAAAAACGAGAACAAAGACTTTGCGTAGGCGGATACAGTTAACATATAGATGATCTGTTGCCTGGCCCTTGTCTTCTGTTGTTACACTTGCACCTAAATGGTCTTAAACGGAATCCATTTAAATGTCGTATTGTCGGTTTCAGTTTCAGATGCGAAAAAGACAACTGGATTCAACTGATTCAGTCTTATAATGATTTCTATGTTGTTGACTGTACTTTGATGATAGGGATTTTAAGATTATTTATTATCCTCCTATGATCTGACTGACTGACTGACTGACTGGTGGTAATAATATCTTCCATGCATATCTGTGGTATTTGCATTGAGTGATTTCTGTTGCATGTGTTGTGTTGGGTGTAGATTCAATGAACCAGGTAGGATTCAGTAATCAATCTCTACCACGCAACTTTTTTCCTTCATTTATATACATGTGTGGAACCGACTAGATATTTGAATAAAAATAAATATAGGATAATGTATATTCAGAAATAATAATAATATGAGTGTTATGACTATAAAATCACTCGTCTTATTTCCCATCCGATTGTAATTGATCAATAACACTCATATTATTATTTCTGAATTTTTTTTCCTTCAAGTTCCCAGTGGAACATAGGGCCTGAAGCTAGTAGTTTGAAGTTTCTGTAGCAGTGTTTAATTTTACAGAATGGGATTGCTAGCCTCATGTTTCCTCTTTTCCAGTATTATATCTGGCTTAGCAAGGTAAAGGAGTGCGTCGGCCGGGGATCGAACGCCGGACCATGTGCATGGTCGGCGAGCGTCCTAACCACTATGCCACCGATGCACGTTTCTGAATGTACATTATCCCATATTGATTTTTATTCCAATATCTAATCGCTTCCATACGTGTGTATAAATGAAGGAAAAAGTTGTGTGAGTGAGTGACTTGATATGATTATGAGTGGCAATAGTTTGTGGTCGAAACGTGGTCGTATCAGTTAATATTACTGTATAACAAGACTGTGTGACACTTTATCAAAATAAAATCTTATCCATAGTGGAGTTATACTCTACTATAGTGCCTAAGTTTTATATTTATACCTTGTGACCCAGCTAGACTCAGGAAATGCTGAAATCAGATCGCTTAATGGAAATGCCCTTGGGAATAGATTCATTAAAAACAGAAGTGTGTGGTGTTAAAAGGAGGCGAGAACAAACTTTGCACCTTTGCATCTAGACTTGAAACAATATTGTGGTGAAGTGGGACAACATCATATAATGTGCTTCCACTACATTTATAAGCAAACTGCTTCAGGTCATTGAAAGATTTCAAAGAAGATCTAAGAACATAGAAGTTGTCAGCCACGTCTCGTAAACCGTCAATGCCCAGCTCCTGCTACGCTGGGACTCACGCTGTTCCTTGAAGTTTCCCAGAAACGCTTAGTAATAACGGACGCAAAACCAAAACACCGATTGGCTACTCGAGAATTCTTTATTGTAACACCAATATATAGCCAACTTTAAAATTAAGCTTTAACTAAGATTGACAACTAAGGTCTATGAACAGATATTACAATAATAAGTCATAATATTACTTCTGACAGTTTTGGCCTGACTTCTTTCTGAACAGCGACCGATGAGACGATGACTGGTCTATTGATGCCTCCGCGAAAATTGGGGAAGTTGGGTTTGAGCAAACAACCATGAAGTGATCGTATTGTCATGTCTCAAATCGCTAAATCCATCACACAGCCTACGTCCCGGTGGTGTACCAAGGATTTTGTTCCAACGCTATGTTGATATTTTGTATCAGCGTCTTACACAAATGTCGTATCAGTTAATATTACTGTATAACACTGTGTGACTTGATTTCATTGCAAAACATTCGTTGTCACTCTTCTAGACACAACATCCCTTCATCCATCAATGATGGATGAGATAATTGTGTATCTCCTGACAGACAGACAACCATCGTCATGATTCCTTCTCTGTTAATTTACATCTATCCTTCTTGACCAATTTTATTCACTTGGTTTTTCAACTAGTCGTGTAATTTATTTTCAGTTTCATTACTTGGTAAATTTGTTCTATGTTGAGTAGTGTGTTTGGTAACCGCTGACTGATTCATCTCAGTACTAGGCAGGCTTCTAGAAATTCCTTGCCGTTACCTCTAGTTTTTTCTCTATTTAAGATTTATCACATAACTTCTTCAGATGTAGGTGAAGCGTCCGCGATAGAAGCCGATATATCTACACAGAGGTCGAACATTTCGGTCGAATCAGTCAAAAATAAATATTTAGTTCAGGTAACAGAGGATTCCAAGGGGAACATAATAATAAATCCCGATAGATAGAACAAAACATGCTCTAATTCAAATGTACGATTTAAATATATATATATATATATATATATATAATTTACATTAGTTGATATATAACGTGTTGCATAATTTATTTGTGGAAAATCAGCAGTTTGTTTTTTCATTCTCATTTCTATTTTCTCAGATTTCGTAATTCATTTTCCCTGGATGTTTTCTGATTGATTATCGCTCAGGTGGGGGGGGGGGATTTATTTATTCATTTATTCAGTCTGATTTACATGAATATAAATAAATCCAAGTAAGTCCTCGGTGTAATTATTCACCAGCTGAACGACTACTGATCAAATGAAGTGAAGTAGGACATAAGTTTACGCCAATAAAAAAAATGTTCATTTCTAAGGTGACTAAAACGAACAAGCGAACAATGAGATGCCATAAATCATTTTCAAGCATTAATCAAATTGCTTTTTAGCTCTTGTTGGTGTGAAGTAATGCGATGAAGTTGTCATTCTGTGTTTGTAGAGTAAAACTTGAAGGCATTAAGCATAGATTTTGTCTGTATTTATCAGCTTCATTTTGGGTTTTTATCAAATGCATAGAAGATAAATATGTTGTTCGATGTTCTTTCCTCGACTGTATACACCCGCCTTTCACTCTGTTCCCAGATATATATTGTTACGTAAGCTTTCCATGATACTAAATGAGTCCATGAGTGTTAACTGCTGGTTGTACTGTTACTTCACAAACAGAAAGCAGTATACTGTATATATAAACAAAACAAGAACCGATCACCCAACAAATATGCAGCAGAAAGTGGAGATGGATTGGAAACTCGCTGAGGAGGCCGCTGGGTGACATCGCACGCGCGTCAGGCCATTGCTCGAGTGGAACCCAAAAGGGAAGCGGCGAGTGGGACGTCGGTACAAGGATGACATGGAGGAGATCGTGTGAAGAGGACTTGAGACAGTATGGACTAAGATGGATGCAGGTGAAAAGTACAGCAGAAGGAAGACAGAAGCAAGTGGAGACATGCAGTTGAAGCCCTATGTTCCACTAGGAAACCAAGGGAACAACAACAAATCTCCGTCTTCTCTTTCTTGTTAACTGAAGCCGACGTCCTTCAACATGCTTTTCACTCTCCTCCTCCTCCTCGAAGTATTTTTCTTTCGTCTCACATGACTCGCTTCGTACGAAGGAAATCATCTTTGTTAAATATGCTGACGACCTGCCTGCCTTGTCGCCAATTACTCCCGATCTGACTGTTCCAAACTGACTGAATACATTTCTATCCGACATTAGCCGATGGTGTAAGCTTAATGGTCATACGTTAAATCCCTCCAAATGTAAAACACAGTTAATTTCATCTTCAGTCATAAACCTGATCTTAACGAACTCATTAGCTCACAAGATGCTTTCAGTATACAGGACACTGATACACAGAGAGCAAGTCAGGCGCATAAAACACCTTGGAATAGTTCTATCCTTTCACTATTCTCGGTCAGTCAGCCAACATTTTGTCCATTTCTAGGAAATTGCTACGTCTAACCACTGTCTACACTAAAAAGTTAAGACAATAGGGTAGGCATCACTCAAACTCTAATTTTATTTTTTGTTAACTCTTTCATCTTACCCATTATTCTTCCCTGCTTCCCCCCCCCCACTTCAGTCTTTCCCGGGTTACTCAAAAACGATTATGTCAAATTGCGAAGAGTATAAAAGGTTGTCAGTAGGGTAAGTTGTGTGTACAGTCAATAAGTCCGCTGGCTACTGACATAGTCAATAGATACTTTGACAATTCATTTCAAAAATGGTCGAAATCCATATTGTCTCACTCGCAAGACCTCATTCCTCTAATCACAACTCTCCAACAACCCTTCCATCTCATCAGGTAGGCAACTAGAAGTCAACATAAAAGATTACATGTTCGCTCGCACAACCAAGTACAGAAACACAACCATACCATATCCGACTTGCCCACCAGCCAGACAGTATTAAACGTGTTACTTACGTCTCACTGCGTAATTAGAATTTAGAATAAATGGCTAACTTATTCTTCCATAGTTGTAATTTTGTGGTGACACTCACTATCTTTACAATCTTATAATTTGGCGTAATTAATACTAATAGTGTTAGATAGTTGGAGCCAATTGGCAGGACACCTTGGACCTAGGCTTCGTGCTAGTTGACACTCAGTGACTGATAGAATTCAGTCTGCACCAAAGAAAGGACTGGACACTTCACACTAGTTACTAGTGTCCAATCAAAATATTAATAGTATTATTATTATTATTGTTCTCATCATTTTATACTTGTACATCATTTTGAGCCTACTATTTCTGCTGATACCGAATTTTAATGTTCCATTATAGATAAGATTTTATTTTGATAAAGTGTCACACAGTCTTGTTATGCAGTAATATTAACTGATACGACCACGTTTCGAGCACAAACTATTGCCACTCATAATCATATCAAGTCACTCAGTCACACAACTTTTTACTTCATTTATATACATGTGTGGAATTGGCCAGATATTTGAATAAAAATCAATGTTAAGATTCTAAGAAGTAATCTATGTAGGTAGAGAGCGAGAGAGGTTGATTACTGAATCCTACCTGGTTCATTGAGTCTACACCCAACACAACACATGCAACAGAAATGACTCAATGCAAATACCACAGATATGCATGGAAGATATTATTACCACCAGTCAGTCAGTCAAATCAGAAGAGGATAACAAATAATCTTAAAATTCTATTTCAATTCAAACACATCACAACATTCTAACAAGTAACTTATTATGACTATAAAACAACACTCGTATAAAACATTCGTATTTCCCATCTAATTGTCATCGGCCAATAACACTCGTACTATTATTTCTGAATGGGCATTATCTCACATTGATTTTTAATCCAATATCTAATCCATTCCACACATGTATATAAATGAAAGAACACAGTTGTGTGAGTGAGTGACTTGATATGATTATGAGTGGCAATAGTTTGTGCTGGAAACATGGTCGTATCAGTTAATATAACTGTACAACACTGTGTGATGCTTTATCAAAATAAAATCTTATGCATAATGGAGTTATACTATACAGCCACAGTGCCCAAGTTTTTTAATACTTATGTCAAATTTTAATGTTGTCTTCAGTTTCAGTTAAGCGTGGCGTATAATGAATTGTTTCTGTTGTTGTGTCGGCTGTTGTTGTTCTCGTTGAGCAAATTAGATGCAATAACATCGTACAAAATGCTGAAAATTCCACCACACTGTATCATAAATGCTGTATTGGAATATGGACAAATCTTTATTATTATTATTATGAATGACAATAGCTAATGATTGCATTAATAAGGGAAGATGGTGATTATTTCCACCGCTTACAGGTGAAAAGAACACCTGATTACCCATAATCATCATTATTATTTATTAATTGATAGTTTCGACAATCGATAAAAATACAATCGTAGTCTGATATTTCTCAATTTAAAAATGCCAGTGTCATCGTCCTGTCGAAGGATGCCAATAATTATGAATATTAGAACTTTTGTGTTTTCAAAAGAATGGATACTGATCAAAGAATACTCTTTTCGATAACCCCTTATTCATCAAGCTCTACAGTTAGTTATATATACATTATGGTGAGTGAATAAATGAATGAATTAGTGTTATGAACAACAACATTTATGCTGTTTAAATAACATCGAATCAGTAATAATATGAATAGATTACAGTTCAACAGCATCAACATAAAATAAGCTGAATGTCGGAAAACATATTAGGAAAAATAATATTACAAATTCTTGAATTTATAGTCTCTACTGTAGGCCGGCCAGGGAAGTAGTAGGCGCTAGCTGGACTTGCTTTTTTTGAACACAGAGCTCTGGTTGTTTGAGGCGAATTGTCATAGCCTCTACTGTTTAGAGCATGCGGTTCTTCGATTATTTCGACAATTTATTAGGCACCAGGTAGATGATGACAGAGAAGGATTCTTCAACGCTGGCTGGCTTTATGGCCGGCCGGTTTGTACCAGATGGTCCAATATCGAACTATTAATGGTTTTCACTACACCTTTACATGGCCATAGTGGGATATGTTCTCGAGTGAACACGAAAAATCAAGCTCCTAGAGCATCATCATCATCACTTAGTCAAGACTGCTGGGAAGATCTGCCTGCAGCACTAATTGTATGTAAAGTTTATTAAGAAACTGTCTGAGGTAGAGTATGCTCAAGTGACGAAGCAATAAAAAGAAACAACATGAGGACAACAGTAGAATAGAATTCAGCGTCAAGGTATTCTTCTTTTTTAAATTTCACAAGAGTGAGAAATTCAAGTAGATGTACATTAACAAGTAATACAGGACTGCCTTACATGTTATAAGATATCGAAAACTACTCTTCACTTCTTGAGGAAAATACACAATACACAATTCAGTAAGATGTTAAAGTGATTGACATCCATGTAGCGTATTTCGAGTTATAAGATTAAGAAAGTGTCAGATTTGCGTCCGTAGAACACAAGTTTCGTTACTAACTTACTAAAATTCGAATATTTTAAACACCTTTCACAAAACTACCGCACATTTGAATAGTACTCACTTACGTATGGTTTATTGATTGACTAACACTGACAGCCAACTTATAACACCAAATGATACTTAGAAGATAATCATTAAGATAGGAAGCTGCGGTAGATAGCACCAGTGTGACTGAGCACACACTGGTAAGCATTGTTATGAATAAATAACATAAGCCAGGCAAAATAGCATTCAAAAAATCAGGTAAGTTGTTATATGCAGTAGTATATGTGGGAGCCTGCTAAAGATCTGGGCCACCGAAACAAACCTCCATCAACATAGTTTACATATCATTTCTCTTATTCACTTCCGCTTAAATCTACTAAAATATCACCTCGAATAGTGTTGTCTACTCCGACGAGTATTTAAAACACTTACAACTAGCTGATTCACGACATTCTAGTCAACATGAGAGAAAGCATTATCCAACTTATTCCAATGCATGAGATAACTGTTCCTTAGTTGTGTCTTCCCTTCACCAGAATGCATTCCTCAACTTTCGCTAATTGGCATTCAGCAAAATGTCGTCGTGTATTTCTTGAGGGATAAGAAAGAAGAGATATCATGATGATGATGATGTGATTGATTGGTTTCCGCTTCAGGTGGGATGGACTGAACTGTGACACGATCTACTGTCATTCAATCACATCTACTTTTATTTGAAGATGGTGGAGGAAGAGAACATATACTGGAATGAACTGTGGAGAGAATTGGGCACATTATATAAAAATTGTTTCGGAATAAAGCTGTGGTTGTTGTTTCTGTAATATGGTTTCATGTGTCGTTGGTTCAATGGTCGAATGCTTAACATCCACACCTTAAGTGGTCAGGGATTCGATTTCCGGCCGACACAAACCAACACATGACTTAGCCAGTAGAAAGTTTGGTAAAGAAAGAAGGTTGACCGTAGGGCTAGGAAAATAAACACCCCTGGTACTGAAACTTCAAAGCCTCATACCTGAAGAAGCCTTATGGTGTACTTGGAATACAAAGAAATGAAAAACAAAACACGGTTTCGTGCAGTACGACCTCGTGATTTCAGTGATACTAAAGTATCATTGGAAAGATTTAAAGATCAATGAATAAACTTTGTTTATGCACTGCAAAAATGTCTATAAAAGTTGACTTCGAATTGAAAAGTCCTTGATAATATCACGGCGAAGTAGAATAACTCCAAAGCAGGAAAACAGTCGATGTGTTGAATTTATCCATACTGATGTTTACATTTCACGGGCCACGAAAGAATGAACTGTACAATCAATTCACAATCAAATTCCATATTAGTTTGTTTATTAGGTGCATCACACAGTCAGTGAAACAGTATTAGTATTTACTGGATGACAAGGTTTCGAACAAAATTTATTACCGTTCATAATTATTCCATCAATTATAATCACACGACTTCGAAACTTAAGTTTTATAGTCTTCTTTGTCCTCTCCTATTTGTCGTCGTTGGGGTAATAGAATTTTCCAGATATCTAGGTGGACAGCTGTAGAATCATTCCTATTACATGTATTCTCTTCAGTTGATTCGATAAACAAAGCTTCTGTTATCAATCTCTCCGTCCACCCTGTGACATTAGATTCTAAAACTGTCATCTCATCCCATTCACATCCTATGCTGGATGGTTGTGCGTGATGGCATGTAGTGAGTGGTATAGCCGAACTATTCTCTAGATTTCTTATCTTATTCGGGTCAATTAATTTACATTTTGCTGCTAGGTTTTATGCTCAGCTAATCTGACTGACTGACACCGTTCTACTAATTTGACCTGACAATCATTGCAGGTGGGATATTAGATAAACTAAATTCTTTTGTTTTAAAGGCTCCGCAGGATTGATACCTTAACCGACAAAGCTTGTTTCTAAATGAGTGTGTGGGTTTGAATGCCAGTCACTTTTATTCCTACCTTGTTAAGAATTCTGCATAAGGTGGTTTCCGAGGTTCCTTCCTTGTATGGAATTACTACTGATGATTTAGATTCCTTATTGTTGGTGTTGCCTTGCTCATGTTTAACATGCATGTTGTCATTAATATTATTATTATTATTATCACTATCACTACTATCATTTTATATTTTAATTTTACATTTCCCTACATACTTGTTGACTAATTTATCAGGGTAATTACTAAGTTTCAAGGCTTCTCTTATATACCTCACTTCCTATCTTAGAGTTTCCCTGGTGCTACTAATTTTTTGTGCTCTGTTACTTAAACATTTCACCAGTCCTATTTTCACTGACGTAGGATGGAATGGGATGATCGGAAGTCCAAATATCTGTTTGAATGTGCATGTAGGTTTCCTGTAAACAATAGTGTGCCTAACTTCCCATCTTCTTTCCTTTTTACGTTGCAATCTAACATTGGCAGTTCCCGTTCCTGACTTTCCAATTCATAAGTGAATTGAATTGCCTCCACCTTTGATTCCATGTGTTAGAGAAATCTTTTTATGTCCTTTGATCTAGGTACTGTCAATGTGTCATCTACATACATCCACCATACTTTTGGGGTGGGGTGAACGTTTCAATCGCTATCTTTCCCCACCCATGTGTGTCGGTGGCACAGTGGTTAGGACTCTCACCGACCATGCACATGGTCCGGGGTTCGAGCCTACGCCGACGCACACTTGATATCTATGGTCGGCCTGCGAATTTTGGGCTACCGATATCCACGCTGAAAATTCCATACTTGTACCAAAATACGGTGTGGAATCAAGCTGTAATCAAAAATAACATAAATAACACAAAAAATAACATAAAAGTATATCAGCTACAACCGAGGATTTTGGTGATCCCATGGAAACTCCCTCAGTTTGTTTGCATATTTTCCCTTGGAATTTAAATACTGTGGAAGTCAGGCATAGCTGCACTCCCAGCATTATGTCTTCAAGTGGCACTTTCGTCCTAAGTTCGAGTTCTTGGTCAGAAATGAGCACTTGGTCAGGAACTCGGGCACTGTAACTGGAGTGGCATGTTGAGGAGGATCAGTATGTGACTGATTGAAAACTAGTCTCGTTAACTAGAAGTGTATACTGCTGTTTCGTGATCTCTTTTTTGATTGTATATCCTAACTATGACTGTTATTATGATCTCACAATATGGGTGAGTTTGACTTTAATCATATCACCTTCGTTAAATGGCTTACCATAAGCATAATCATAGTAATACTCTATTATTAATAATCTTTGTAATGGTCTAAACATTACCTGGATATTCAAGGCGTTTCCATCTACCATCTTACTATAAAAATCACGTAGTTTTATTAGCTTAACTGGTGAAGGCGTTAACCGGATATTGTTTACTACTGTAATGGAGATTTTTGCTTAAAAACTTCACAGTCTACTGGATGACGATAAAATCCATCCATCTGACAAAGTAAATCTGTCATAAATGATGTCACTAACACAAATTGCCAACAATATCATTGTTGAAGAATTAAATAATAATAATAATAATAATAACGATGATAAGGATAAAAATAGTAATAGTTTTATTCTGAAACAGTTTTTATATAATGTACAGAATTTCTCTCACAGTTCATTCCATCATATGCCCTCTTCCTACACAATCTTCAAATAAAAGTAGATTTGGTTGACTGATAGTGGATCGTGTCACACAGTTCTATCCATCTCACCTGAATTGCAAGCCAATCCATCGTCGTCATCAAGATATCTCTTCTTTTTCATGGCGCATGCTGATCAGCAGATATGGTAGTGGTCACAAATGTGAATCGCTCCGATCTGTAGGACAGCAACATGCATTTTTTGACAGCTCGAGAATTAAACATTAGTCTAGACCCTCAACAAAAAATAATAAGGGTTGTACAGATCTAAATTATAGATAAAAAAAAGTGCTTTTGTTCCCACCATCTACAAGCCTGTTCAGCTTCTTGTCAAGATGCTTGCTACCCATCGGGCCCTACAGAAATTCGTCAGGTATCTTACAGGTCAGCTTGTCCTACGGCTTCTAATTTTCCATATCTTTGAATTCACTCCTCACTTAAATATCACTTGCCTACCTCACAATAATCTTTTTATTTACGCACTATTATACTCTACTTTATGTTAACTACCTAGGCCATTATTAAAGCTAAACCCTGTTCTTTGTTAATATTTGTTGCTTGCCCGAAGTCTGGTTGCTTTGATTAAAAATACAACAACACCAATGTTTGAACAAAGCGCTATATCTTCATCGAAAACATCATAGTTTCTATGTTTAGACCAATATGGTTAGCATTAAACATTGCAAATGCAGACTATCATCATTTCAAGTACTATATAGCTTCTTCTTCTTCTTCTTGCATTTATCTTGTAAATATACTTCCAATAATGTTCCAATTATTCATAATTGCGCTTTATACCATTTTACAGCTGCACAGAATTTTCTTCTCTTCCTGAAATAGCGTTCAATCACGTGGAGGCATACCACTCACCCAGATATACGCTGTTCACTGGTTGACCATAACTATCACCAGGAAACAGAACTAAGTTTGGGATGTCACTCAACTTTTATGGTGACATTAGTAAACGGTTTACAATTTAAAATTTATAAGAACCTGTTCTGATTGCTTGTACAATAATTGGACAAGTTTAAGTTTGTAATTTATAACATAACTGATCGTGCCTGTAAAAATGGCATGCATTTCTGGTAAACCTTTCCGTTCATACGAAATATAAATTATTATTATTATTATCGAGAAATACACGATGACATTTTGTTGAATGTCAATTATACAGAGTTGAGGAGTGAATTCTGGTGAAGGCGGGACACGATTGAGGAACTGTCATCTGATGCCTTGTGATAAGCTGCATAAGCCATCGATCCAGCTGGATAATGCTTCCGCTCAAGTTTAATAGAAATTTGTGAACCAGCTAGTTGTAAGTGTTTAAAATACTCACCAGATTAGACAACACTATTCGAGGTGATATTTTAGTAGATTTAAACAGAAGTGAATAAGAGAAATGATATGCAAACTGTATGAATGGAGTTTAATAGGTGGATGTTGACCAGCAGTGGAATCCAGGATAAAGCGCATTTCGTCCTATTTAGGACTCATCAGCAACTGGATGTACCTGCACTCCCCAATGAGTGATGATGTTCCCACTGAGGCTCGAACCCAGTGCCCATAATTTCAATCGTCAAAGCGTTATCCACTAGACCACTTGGGCTACGAGAGCCACCTCTTGTTCAACGGTTCATACTAATGATATATCAACTGACGTGTCAACCTGAGACTGAGCACTACGGTTCAATCTCAGTCGACGAGAAAATCTAAAATTCAATTAAATATTTTTAATGGAGGTTAGCTTCGGTTTTAAACAGGCCGCCAAAGTAAATTTTTCTTATAATCTATATAGAGACAAAATAAATGAAAGAGCAAACTTTAAAAAATACCAAAACATTTTGGGGAATCAGGTTTCACTAGGGAAGTCACTCAATCTCTCTCTCTCGTATTCTCTCAGTCAGGAGATCACTCAAATATTCTCCCGTTTACATATGGATCAATTATTTTGTGAATTTTACTTTTGCACCCAACATACCTGTTGAGTAAATTGTTAACCTATGAATATTTGATAGTAGGCAGTAGTAGTACTTTAAATGAATAAATGATAATAAATGGCTTTCTATCCAACTAAGTCAGTCGGTCGGTCAGTCAGTCCCTTCGATATCCTGAATTCTATGAAGACTGGCAAGATAGAGACAATTAACTTGAATAACACTTTTAATTCCTGACTATAGTGACTAACTTACTAACTTACCGACGAATCTAAGCGCTTTATGACTGAAAACAAAACACGTAGTTCAACGAAAAGTCTCTTTTCAACGGCGAATTCATATTCTTAGCTGTACAATCGCAAATATATATGTGTGTTCAAGTGTTGTATGTGTGTGTATATTAAGTTTGTCAAACAAAATTACAATTGATTATGGTTATTTTAACTAAACAGATGAAGATTGGTAATTGGAGTTACGTAATACAAAATCAGTCAAGAAAATTAGGTGTTAATGAAATTAGGGCAGTAACGAAGGTGATAAGTTGTCATAAACCTTTGTTAAAAAAGAAGTTATGTAATAATACGAATAGTTTGATGATTGAGTTTTACTCAGGATGCACATAGGAACAAAGAAGAGAATACGAAATTATATAGGAAGAGTTCTAAATGAGTAGAAGAATTATGAGCAATTAAAGAACAAGCAAACAAACAAAATTAAGTCATCAAAATCAACAAAGTTGTTACCATGTTAGTAGAACTGGTTGAGTAGTTCTCTTTTGTATGCGCAGCTGCTGTTTTTCTATGTGAATGGACGGCTAGAGCTTCAGCAATACAAAGAAGATGAAACCGTATTGCCTTTGGCAGGTTATTTGTGACTCTGTAGGTTGCTTTGAAGGAGGCGTTTGTCTAGATGGAATGATCACTGTTAACCAGGTGTTCAATTATCGCACTCCTTATTGCACCACTATTGCCTTTTCGGAACCATGCTAGCTGGATAGTGTTCTTGAATCCCCTTGGACAGGGTGCGCGTCGAACGACCGGCTCCACATCAGCAGGTGAGCTGATATATGCACATAGAAGTGGTCAGATGCGGGATCTTATCGTAGAGGCTTCTGCAGATCAGTGGGCGACTGGAGAACACTATTCCTAGCGTTGCTGCAAAGAATGTTCTTCTCAGAGATTATATGATCATTCTCTTCAGAATACCGCTTGTTAAATCTCCCTTGAAATCTAAGTTCATGTAGAGTTTCTTCTTAGGCTCAATTAAAGTTTCGTTTCTCCGAATTCTTAGTTTGATATTTTTGTCGATGAATCTTATTGGGAATCTATTTTGGATGAGGATTTCTCTTAAATATGAATATCTAATTCTGTTTCCAGGACGTTGGGACTACAGATTCGTTGGATGCGGATGGCTAGTGATTTAATTAAATTCCACTTTTGTTGAATGGGTACCCAGCCAAAGAAGCTTGTTGGTGGACCATTCCAAGAAGCTTTTCTGTGGATCGATCTTCTTAGGCTCCCATCAGTTCTTCTTGTTAGTTCTACATCAAGAAACGGAATTTTTGATTCGTTTTCCATTTCAAGGGTGACTTTTATTGCTGGATGGCAACAGTTAAATGTCTTCAACAGTAGATTGGGATCATTGTTGTTGTCACAAATTATGAATAAGTCGTCTACGTATCTTTTATACAGTCGAAAATTGTCAATGCTCGGCTTTAGTGGACCTTTTTTCGAGGCTTGCCAGGAAGCAGTCTGATGATGATTGCACCCCTTGGTTTGTATCGTTACTGTTAAAAGGATTAATTTTCACTTAAAAATAATTTTCCAATAGCATAAAATTTATAACACAACTTGTGTACTGCAGAATGTTACTGTATTCTACTGACAAACTTCGGTAATACGCACTTGTCTACCATCACAGATGCCATTCCTAACTGTAATGGACTGGATTATACAAAATACCGTGCTTGGGTAGCAAAAAGACAGGAATGCATCCACTTGACAGGAAGATTCAAGAAGATCTGGAAATCGCGGATGATTTATATCTTAAATCACATAAATTCGAAGAATTAAGGCAGAAAACCAGCGAGTTGGCAGAAAAAGAGGCAAGGATATGACTTCAAGAAACAAGAAGCTGATAAGGTTAACCAACCAATGAACAACAATCAGCACCAATCACAATCAAGGGCAGAAGTTTGAAAAAGGTTAATTCCTGCTTTCACTTATCTAGCTATGCAGCCAGTATCGTTTCAACCACAAGCAGTCAGGACGGATGAAGATGTCAAAACCAGCCAGAATTGGGAAGGTAAAACAGCATATCTTCATCACACTCTGAAATCAATTCGGAAATCGTATCCACTCCACCTCAGCATGAGGAACAAGATTCGGATTCTAATTAACACAAATGTTAAATCAGCCACTCAGTCTATCAGTGAGTCGATTCTCCCACTACATGATTCAGAAAATTGCATTGGGTGTGCGTGTCATGAGACACATTTCCAACAGAATACTGAAGACTTTCATCAACAACTGCCACCTCCACTGGCTCCATAATGAAGATTATATGGTCGGTGTGAAAGAATCAGCTAGAGGACAGTTCTGGGAACAATTCAACAGGCGATAACCTATTGCTCAACAAATACTCAATAGGAAATGGAGATGGATGAGACACACACACACCGAGGAGACTGTTGAATGACATCACGTGCTTAATGCATGCCACCACTCGAGTGGAACGCGAATGGGATAAGTTGAGTTTGGTGATGGATCGAGTGTGTCATGGAGCAGATGGGGGAGTATAGGCAATCCCCGAGTCAGCCAGATAAAGACGATAAGAGAAAATAGGAGAAAGTGGAGACGTGGTGTCAAATGCCTATGTTTCACTAGCAACACAACGGAACAATAGAAATGATATTACACGATTATAAATAACTGATATTCTATTTAAAAATCAGTTCTGAGAAATGCTCACCAACCGTGTGTGTAGGTGTGTGTTACTGCCTATTTTGGTAAGAAAGTTTTTTTTGTTGTTTTGAGGTAGATTTCTATAGATACTTTTGTAGTATGTAACAAGGAATGCGTCAGTGGTATAGCGGTTAGGACGCTTGCCGACTGTGCACATGGTCCGTGGTTCGACTCCCGGCCGACGCACTCCTTTACCTTGCTGAGCCAGAAATAATGCTCGTAAAGAAGAAAGGTTGGACATGAGTCTAGCAGCCCCATCCTGTAAAATAAACACGGCTACAGAAACTTAAAGCCACTAGCTTGAAGCCCTATTTTCCACTGGGAAACGTGAAGGAAAAAAAATGTAACAAGGAAACATATATTTTGCATAAAAGTCTGACGGTGTGATACAGACAATGTCTTCCGATGGAATGTTATGCTCACATGTTCACACAGTTCAATACTGTATACAATATATCTGTTTGGACATTCTATTTGATGTTAGAGACAGAATACATCTCCCACGGTTGTATACTGCATTGGCAACAGAATACTACGTATATTTGAACATTCTATTTCATGTCGGTTGATGTAAACCGAAATAACACGCTCAGTGATTGACTGACGAATATAAACTGTACATATATAAACAGCAACGGTTGGATTGATGGAAAAGATACCTTGGTTTCCGTGTCTTGCCTTCTGTTGTTGCAATAGAAGTATTATTTTAAAACTGAAGCTTTAGCTCATATACGAAGTCAATAAAGGATGTCTCAAACTTCACTTATTGATTACAGGATTTCATCATGAGCTGACATTGGTTAGAGAACCATTGGAAAGCCTGGAAGTACTGGACAGCTGTTTCCCCAGTCCTAGTTTAGGACTCTTCGGCAGTACGCACCCACAAGGGTTCGATTCCAGGATCTTCTGGTTACAAGGCTAGCGATCTCGTAGACCATTAAGCCACTGGGAACCGATCAAATGGCCCATGAATTCTAACTTCTGCCAATTCCCGATATACCGCAACCACTAGCCAACGTCTTCGGCGAGTATTTACCCTCACACCCTACCTGCTGCACCCTACCTGAATATCACTTATTGATTATTTATTGTTCCCTTGAGTTCTGAGTGGAACACAGGAGGCTTCAGCAACACGTCTCCACTTTTCTTGTATTTCTTGCGGTCCTCTTTATCTGGGTCCACGATTTCTCGCAGTGTGATGTCACTCGACAGTCTCTTCAATGTATACCAAATCTATCTCCATTTTCTCCTGCATATTTCTTGGGCCATAGAATCTTGGTTGATTAGCCCCCACATCTTTTGGTTTCTAATTCTTTCTGACCAGCCATTTAATCTTTATGTCAAATAGAATCTGAATTTTGTGGTGAGGTGAAGTGCAGAAGATTACCGAACTGACTTCACAGTGATGAAGGTGTACCTTGCCTTTTCGAAACTGATTGGCTGACTTTAACATCTTCATCCGTTCCGACTTCCTATGGTTTACATGATGCTTCGTAGATAAACGAATTTCCCACAGCTTGTATATGCAAGACGAGAAGAAGGCGGATTTCGTCCCACATATACATATCTATTTATTGATTGATATTTCTCATCAGAAATCCTTGATGCATACTCAATTCATATGAATGAACAAATGATTGATGTAAATATGAAACTTGGGCACTGTGGCTGTAGAGTATAACTCCATTATGTATAAGATTTGATTTTGATAAAGCATCACACAGTGCAGTGTTATACAGTGATAGTGATAGATATAGTCATGGATAGGTGGGAAAACCTAGCGATTGAAGCGTTCAAAGCCACCCCAACCCCACCAACAAAGTATCCTGGAGTTATGTAGATGACCCAATCACAGTACCTAGATCACAGGACATAAAAAAAGATTTTTCTAACAGATGAAATCAAAGTTAGAGGGAATCGAATTCACTTAAAAATGGGAAAGTCAGTGAGGAGAACTTCCAATGTTAGATTGTAGCATGAAAATGAAAGATGGGAAGTTAAACACTATTGTTTACAGAAAACCCCCCACACATCTTCAAACTAATATTTGGATTTCAGGTCATCCCACATTATGTTAGTAGAAATAGGATTTCATATAGCCGGTCTCCTTTATTAGCTTGAATGAAGAAAGAATGAATATATTTGCAGGATAGTATGAGCTCGTTTTATTTTAGTGGATTCTCCTCAACTGCTTACATCCTAAACAACAAAATCAATTATATGTTACAAAATGGTGTCTGAACACACTTTCTACAATGATTTCAAGTTATGGATATACAAAGCATAAGCAATATAATTTCAAAGATGATCTAAATAGACAATTATGTAGTGTTAAAAAAGTAACTATTTACATAGTAATTAGACAAAGCGGTGAAGTTCTGATTTCGCTTACAAATAAGGATGAACTAGAGACAAAATACCAGATAGAGCAACAGAGTCAATTTACTGGTATTAGATGGCTGGAATCGATCCGCCACAGGAAGCATTGGAGCCAGATTTCGTGCAAGTTGCCACTCACCAGTCAGCAAGGCGTATCTGCAACCTTGAAGGAACTCATGTCCTTTCTGAGATTCGAATCCGCCTCACCCAGTGCTACAGTCAGAGACTTTACCACTGAGCTATTTAAGCTCACGACTCATCTCCTGTACTACTGTAATGTGGCCACCATTCTAGGTAGCTCACCTGACTGATAGAATTCAGTCTGCACCAATGAAAGGACTAGATATACCACAATAGTTACTAGTGTCCAATCAAAGTCTCCTATACAGTCCTACAGAATGTAAATCATGAGCCCGAATAGCTCAGTGGTAACGTCTTTGACCGCAGCACTGGGTGACGTGGGTTCGAATCTCAGAAGGCACATGAGTTCCTACAAGGTTGCAGATACGCCTTGCTGATGATTCCCAACTAGCATGAAATCTTACCGCGAACAGTTATGCATCTCATCCAACAGTTATACGACAATGCTGTATGCCAAGTAATCCACAACGGGAAACTTACGGAAGCCTTCGAAGTGAGGACGGGAGTGAGGCAAGGCTGTCCACTATCGCCAATGATCTTTCTGAATTCAGTAGATTGGATAATGCGACAGACAACGGGCAACGAGGAAACAGGCATAAAATGGACTCACACAAATAGCTTGGAGGATGTGGACTTCGCCCATGACGACATATGTCTGATTTCCCACAAACTGGAAGATATGCAAGTGAAAAGCGACAAGTTGGTGATAGAAGAAGCATCCAGAGAAGTCAGGACTTCAGGTGAACGTAGAGAAAACAGAAGTGATGAAGATTCCTGGCCAACACCAACAGCAACAACCACAACAGACAACAATCAGCCAGCATAAATTGGAGGAATCTGAAAGAAACAACCTCCTTTACCTACCTGGGAAGCATCGTTTCAACTATAGGTGGACGGAACTGATGAGGATATCAAAGCGAGGATTGGGAAATCAAGGCAAGCTTTCATTACTCTCAAGTCTGTGTGGAGGTCAACAGCACTCAGCATCAAAAAATAAGATCCGGATTTTCAACTCCAATGTGAAGTCAGTGCTACTTACTATGCGGATCAGAGATTTGGCCAGCGCGTCATAAAGAGCATCTCAAACAAAGTTCAGAACTTCATTAACAGTTGTCTTCGCTCAATACTTAGTTCAAGATCAGATGGCTGCCCAGCACGTACTCAACTGGACTCCAGCCAAGGACCTCCCACTTACAAGGCGAGTAGGTGGACTATTCAACCATGAGTACCCGATCCAATGGCTCATGAATACCAACTTTCGCCAATTCACAATCTATACAGTGCAACCACCAAACAGTTTCGTGGGTGACCAACTGTCCTCGTATCAGACATGGAGGACCTCACTGGTTATAACTTCTTATAAATTGCTAGAATTAACTCATTCAACGCATATCCTGTTCAAAGGGGTTCAACAACATTATCCCACATGGCAACAAGAAGGTAGTAGTGGCTCTGTAAAGAGTGCTGTAATCGAACACCTTGTCAACACTAGGCCATTCCATCTCAACAAACGCTTCATAGTTCAAGGTAATCTACAAACTGAAGAATAACCTACTAAAGATCATACGCTCTCGTCTCCTGTTTACTGCCTAAGTCTACGCCATTCCGTTGGAAAAACCAGAGTTATGAATGCGAAACAAAATCATTCAACCACTTCTCCGATCATGGAAACAACCGTGTTTATTTCTACTAACTTGATGTTTGTGTTCTTGCCTTTCCAACACTTTCTAACTCCTGTATTTCTTTAGAACTCTTGTTTGATTCCATAATTTCCACCGCTTCTATGTGTATCCTAGTCACAACTCAATCATTAAATTATTCCTCATATTGCGTAACTGCTCTGTACTTACTCAACTTCCTTTTATGCATTGAATGACAACAT
This sequence comes from Trichobilharzia regenti, assembly GCA_944472135.2. Taxonomy (NCBI): domain Eukaryota; kingdom Metazoa; phylum Platyhelminthes; class Trematoda; order Strigeidida; family Schistosomatidae; genus Trichobilharzia; species Trichobilharzia regenti. Next base: position 189,374 of record OX235267.1, on the reverse strand, counting down.
TAACAGCTAGTTATTTCTGTTTGTTACTTACAGGATTTCATTATGAGCTGACATCGGTTAGAGAATCATTGCAAACAACCACCTGGGAGTTCTGGATACCTGTTTTCCAATGGTTCTCTAACCAATGACGTAAATTATAATCCTAATTAATTTTTATTCTTATCAGACAAGCCTATTGTACACACACACACATTTTGTATAGAAAAAGAATAATTGTATATAATTGCGACTGTGTACAGCTAAGTGAATGAATTCACCGCCGAAAACAGACTCTTCGCTGAACTACACTTGTTTTCAATAATTTATCTTCAGGTTCTAACAATTATCAAATGTGATATTTGTTGTCGTTGCGATATATAGGGCGTACAATTATTTCAATTGTACTATCCGGACTTATTATTAGTGCTATTATCCCTTTTCTCCACATATGCCTCCACCTGTTTCATTTCACACATCCGTTATTTCATTATGAATCTCTCATTACAGTCTTACTATCTCCTTTTTAATACGTACCACTTTGTACTAGCCACTCACCTGACACCTTTTATAACCCTGAACTAACTTGTCAATTTTCCTACCCCACACTCTGTGTGCGTCTGGGGCACAGCGATTAGGACTCTCGCCGACCATGCACATGGTCAGGGGTTCGAGCCCCCGCCGACGCACACCTGATATCAATGGTCGGCCTGCAAAATTTGGGCTACCGATATCACATGCTGAAAATTCCATACTTGTACCAAAAATACGGTGTGGAATCAAGCTATAATAAAAAATAAAAAAATCTATTATGGCTAATCACCACCATTGTCTTCCATTTCACCGAAATATTTTGTAATCGATTTTAGCCCAGCACGTTTGTCACACAAATACGACTATTTATTTTGACACCCCATAACTACACTCTTCATTTTTTTTTCAAAATTACGCATTACGCAATCCACTTGTTGTAACCATTTCCACCTTTTAATTATATATATATTAATTTTCTTCGTTAATTATCACCCCATTGACATTTTGACCCTGACTGACTAATTATTGTTAACAAAGATATCAGTGCCACTTACTTGATTGGTAAACTGTTGTGTATATTGTAATAAAAAGTGCTATACGTGTATATTAGAGTAGAGCCAGAGATGAGGATCTAATTAAAAAGTAAATATTTCTTCGCTCGCTCAATCTTTCTCTTTTCTCAATGTCCAAATGGGGATATTTTCTACATTATTGTTGTAGAACGTGAAGGGAAATTACTGAGAAGAATAATCTTCGTTCAGATTGACTATAGGTCAAACTGATATAGGAACATTTCACTTCATTAAATCTTGCACTTGTTTTGTTTTCATCAATGTCATGATAGGGGAAGGATTATTCATGAATGAATGAATTAATTAATTAATTAATTTACCACAACAACAAAATCAAACATGTTCAAATTGACAGTAGTTCAGTTCACTAATTAATACAATAATATCGGCCTTTTTGATTTGCCCCTCTATGCTGTACACATAAATTCCCCGACCCCCTGTCATCAACACACTTGCATTAACTAACCTTTTCTTTTCTTATTAAAATGTAGTGGTTAATTTACACACCGAGACACATACAATGCACATAGATTTCAACCCCACAAAAAACCCTTTTCCTCTACCCCACCCCATCTTTGACATGATCACTCATCCATCTGATGTTTATAATCAATGTGAATGGAACATGAATATGAACATGACACATGAGAATTTATTATTGTATATACGCTGTCAGTCTCATTCATTTATTTGTAATAGTGTCGTGGTGGTGGTGGGTGATACAGACAATGTGTGCCACAGGAATGTTATTCTCATATGTTCCCACAGTTCAATTCGGCATTAGCAGCAATAGAATGATATATCTAAATATGTCTAAACCAAGTTCACTTTTAACAGTTGGAAAAAATTTGGGCATTGGATAATAGAAAAACCTTTATTATAATGAAGAATGATATATCTATTGTAGATTCTATTTCATGTCGTTTAATGTAAACCGAAATCACCCACTGGTTAACGAATATCAGCTGTGTAGATATAAACAGTGGCATGATTAATGAAAAATATACCTTGGCTTCTGTGTCTCACCTTCTATTGTTACAAAACCATCATGATCCTGTCCAATCAGATCGCTGTTCAGCATTGCATATGGATGCTTTTGAAATAATCTTCGTTCTGAGTTCCAGTGTAACCCTGATCTGGGGTACAAGTTTCATCCTGATGATTCAAAGGCACGGTTAGCATAGGATAGGATTAAGGTGGAGTTATAATTATAATTACGGTGACATTTGCATCGAAGATTAGGATGAGAATGAATCTTATAGTGTAATATTGAGCGATCTGATTAAGTGCTTCAAGGTCATTCGACCGTAGTGTCCATTCTTTACTGTTGCCTAATATTTGGGATCCAACTATGTTGCTGTTTCAAAAGATTGATTATAGATAACTTCGTCATCAGTTTTCATTCAGTAATATATCCATAATAATGACAGAATGATTGTTATTGACAACATTAGTGGTTTTTAAAAGAAAGAGAGTAACATCTTATCATTTAGATCAGAATTCAAAAAGTTATATGCTATTAGACTGCTTTAATAAGTTATAGTTATGTATGTATGTATGTATAGTAATATGTATAATTGTAATACTAAATTAATACTAATATTGTAACAACAAAAAGCAAGACACAGAATCCAAAGTGTGTTAAGAAGTGATCAAACTACTATTCATATATAGGAATCAAATCAGAAATTAAGTATCTTGGACTTATTCTCTCTTCTGATCTCACCTAGTCTTCGCATGTCTTAGCGATCTCCAGTAAAATTTTCCGCCTGACATTTTACATTAAGTAGTTAAGGCACTCGGGTATAATTCAACCCCTCCTCCTACAGTTCATAAACTCTTGCATCCTACCTATTCTTCTTTATTGTTCACCCCTGTTTATTCTTTCCTGGTTTGCTTAAAAAGGACTATGTCACAATTCGTAGAATGCTGAAGATTGTCAGTTGGGTGAGTGGTGTCACAGTGGACCACATAGTCAACGTCGGTGTCGATAGGCACTTGACTTCGTGCAATGAATTTGCTAAAGGGATTTTGTCTGACTTGGAGCATCCACTTTACTCTCAGCTTTCACCTTGCATCTCCTCAGGCAGAACAAGGAGTAACTTCGGAAAACTGTATGCTCGAACGTCTAAGTATAAAAATTCTATGATACCATACTTGTCACGTATTTTATGTGATGAAAATAGTGTCAGGCAAGAACCAACTAACCTTTTTTCATCTAGTAAATAAACAATTTCCTCCATCAATCCTTATATAAATAAAGTTTTACATTTATTACTTCTATTATATTTATGGTCCTGTTGCTTCTTTGTTTTACTCTCATAATTGCAAACACCAACTTATCTCCATGACGGCTGTAATCTTTGTTTTTCCCTCACCATATCATGTAGAAAGAACATTATATTCAATATTTTTAAACATGTTAGGATTTCTTTACCACATTGACAATGCCGTGTGTAAAAGCCCACGGCAATTTGTTACTTGTATTATTATTATTATTATTTCCATTTTATATGCTGCATGTTTCTGACATTAGCCCTATTGTAAATGTGGTAAATTTTCTGTGTGATTAATTTTATATTTATAATTTGAGGAAATTAGATGCAGTAATAATGTGGTTAATGCTGAAAATTCCATTCTGCATCACAAGTACTGTTTCTATTATTATTAGTATACAATTTATATTCCTTCGCCGATCACTGACCTTGTGATTTCGGTTTACATCAAACAACATGAAATAGAATGTTCAAATGTACATATACTATTCCTTTGTTAATACAGTATATAACCGTGGTAAATGTATTCTGTCTCTAGCATCAAATAGCATGTTCAAATAGACATATCATATGCTTTTACTAATTCAGTAATTGAACTGTGGGAACATGTGAGAATAACATTCTGTTGGCACACATTGTCTGTATCTTATCACGACAAAACTAGTAGATCAGATCAGGTCTAGTGAGACTGTCAGAAGACAATAATTTAGCTAAGGTGAGAATGATTGATCCCACGATGACAGATGAGTAATTTAGAAAAAACAACTCAGCAATGACACAACATGCATTACAAACAACCACACATTAAGGTAGAAGAGGGTTAAAATTCCAAAAAGTAATATAGTTAGGTGGAGAGTAAGAGAAGTTGATTACTGAATTTTTGTTCATCCAAAAATCTACACCCAACAACCAGCACATGCAATAGGAATGACTCCAACACTCATGAGCCAGAAGTATGGAAAATATTACTACCAATCAAATCAAGAGATTAGGAATAGTGGGACCATATAAACGCAGTTAGAAAGTTGTATGCGTGGTACCTTGATATGATTATGAGCTGTAGTAATAAATTGTGTTTTAAACGTGGTCATCGGTAAATATTACTGTATAATAATGCTGTGGAATTCATACTTTATCACGGTGTACACATTCTATTCGTATTACAATGATGCATATCTCTTTGCTCAACTCACAAATCATGAATTCTACAAAATGCAGGATAATGCATTGAGTATTGATTGAGCTTTAGAGGAGACGGAAAACCTATTGCTTCACAGGATGCCTATACACAATCTCCTCTGTTTCCCGTTCTGCTGAATCAGTCTGTTAAGTTGAACATAGATCCTTATGCTATACTATTCAATACAATCACATAAACGACACGTAGCTGAAACGATGTTATACCTGACACAGACCAACATGTTTCTAAGATTGCCAACTGATGATGTGATGATGATGAATGTGACCCCAACTAACTTAAAGGAGGTGCCTAATCGAAAGCTGACCCGTTTCTAAAATCCACCAAACTGCTTTGATACAATGATCTCTTATCTTTATCAACCTCATTCAACAGTTCTTTATGACAATTCCATAGATAAAGTGTTCCTCAGTGGAATACTCAGAGATTTCCATGACATGAAGAAAGGATTAAGACAATTCCATATTAGTTTGGTTATTAGATGGACATATCACATAGTGAAACAGTATCATTTACTGGATGACACAGTTTCAAACAAAAATTATTGTTCATAATCATTTCATCAATTATGTCAAATTCTCCTTACCATAAAATCGCCAAATGGATTACAGAGGTCCTTACGCCTGTAAGAGACTCTTTATCAAATCATTCTATAAAAAGTTCATTTGATCTTACAGAAATGCTAGACACCTTGAACATTAAGGAAAAGGTTATGTGTTCAATCGACATAGAATCTTTATTCACCAATGTTCCCCTTCAAGAAACTGTTGATTTCATTTGCGACTACATCACAAGCAACGGGATAAACTTACCTATTTCTGTAACGTACATCAAGGACATCATCTTAATGTGTACAGAAAATATTAGATTCACATTCCAAGGAAAAGCATACAAACAAATCGACGGTGTTGCAATGGGTAGCCCTCTAGGGCCCCTGTTAGCAGATATATTTATGTCGAAATTAGAGAAACAAATGCAAGGTATGCTTAGAGAATTTATGCTGTACAAACGTTATGTAGATGATACTCTTATTATTAGTAATAATAGTAAATCTATTGAAAACTTTATCACCCTATTTAATCATATCCATCCAAATATTCGAGTGACCTCTGAACTAGAATCCAATAACAAACTCGGTTTCCTGGATATTACTATGACTAGGAGAAATGATGGAACGATTCAGCGCTCTATTTTTCGTAAACAAACATGGACTGGACAATATCTTCATTTTACCAGTTTTGTTCCTATCCAGTATAAACGTTCCCTGGTGAAATGTTTGTTCTCAAGGGCTCGAAAAATATGTACGAGTGACACATTGATGGATGAGCTTCGACATATACATTCAGTTTTACTAGCCAATGGTTATCCAGAAAACTTCATCAATTGTCACGGTAAGAATAGACCACATCTTGAAAAGACAGCTTCTGTACCAAAGAAAGCCATCTTTATTAATCTACCATTCAAGGGCGACCAGATTATGCAGTTGACAGCTCAAAGACTTCGGTCAGCCATCAAACGCACATTCTACGCCGCCACATCTCTTTTTCTCACTTGCCGAACATTTTCGATCCCTGTACCTACGATTAAAGGACAAAATTCTGTGGACTCTACTTCAAACTGTATCTACAAGTTCACCTGCAGCTGCGGTGACACCTATATAGGTAGAACTAACAGAATGTTCCAATGTCGTCGAAAAGAACATGTTCCAAAATGGCTAGTAAATCATATCGAAAATCCTAACGCGATTAATCTTAATAGAAATCCAGCATCATCCATTGCAAAACACTTATTAATGTCTGGTCACAAAATCAATATTAATGACTGTTTCACAATTATTTCACATCACTCTAATTCAAGGTTATTGAAGGTGATGGAAGCACTTTGCGGGATTAATCACATACAGCCTAAACTGTGTGTACAAAAATCAATAGACTTCAATCTTCGCCTACCCTGGACTGCTTGACCTATCTTAATATGATTGGTCATTAGTATGTACTTTTGTTTTTATTTAACTGAGTAATTTTCATGAACTTTATTTTATCATTGTTAACCATGTTAGTTGTAAAGCGGTTGTAAAGAAATTACGAAATGATATCATCTCGCGAAATTTGTCTTCTTAATGCCTTATTCAAATTTATCAAATGGACTAATTGTTTTCAATCTCGATAAAGAAAGGAAGACGAAATTTGCAGTATAAAATACCAGTATCTCTCCGAATTGAAATCTCGTCTGGTTGGCTACCTATGATACCCTACTGAGTGAGCTTAATATTATCTGCTGGCTTAAATTCATGAATTTTATCAAAGAGCTACAATCAAAAACATCCGAGGATTATGAAACTCAGCCGACTAAAGCGTTGATGAAAGAGAAGCCAATTGAAGAATTCCCAGAAGCACCTGAACACTACGTGTGTAATCTATCAAAATTACAATTAAACAAAATCGAATTAGAAGCCTTATCTCTGGGATTCAAGTTTCACGTCTCCAAGATGCACATCAGTCGTATAGACACAGAAGCACAATTCGAACACTTATACTATCAACTCTACGACCTGAAGCCCTTAGACGAAGATAAAAGAGGATGGCTAAAGTCTAAACTTGTTGATATTGCTAACCAATACCACATATCACCAATGGAGTAGCAGAAGATGCTGACCGAAGTGCATAGAACAGCTCTGAAGAAACTATATGAAAACGATGAAATCGTCATATTTAAACCTGATAAAGGCTCTGGGGTTGTTATAATGAACAAAGCTGATTATATACATAAAATGATGACAATTCTAAACGACAAAGAAAAATTCCAAGTAGACAACAAAAAAGATGCCACAACGTCCTTTGAAAACAAAGTAAATAAATGTCTCAAAGAACTTCTAATGAAGAAACTAATCAACAGCGAAACATATAATAAACTGAAGTCAAAAGGTGGACGCCTGCCGTCTATGTACGGCCTACCAAAAATTCATAAAGCAAATGTGCCTTTAAGACAAATCCTGTCAATGATTGACTCACTATGTCACAAGCTAGCTAGATGGGTTAGCTGATTCTATAGAGCCCATTCGAATTAAATTTGCAACCCACAGCCTGAAGGATAGTTATCAATTTTCCAAGGAAGTTGACAATATCAACATATCAGACAAACTCATGGTATCGTATGACGTGACTTCCTTGTTTACAAACGTACCACTGATGAAAACAATTGATATAATTTGTAAACAAACGGATCTACTACCATTTACCGGAAACAGAGATGAAGCGACTTCTACTGCTCTGCACAAAAGATATACAATTCAAATTCAACAATCAACTTTACCGACAAATCGATGGGTCGCCTCTGGGACCTATCCTGGCTGATATCTTCATGGGCTACTGTTATGTACTCGTCGCTAAATTATTGTTATGGACTGGTCGGGAAACTAATAGTCCTGACGCAAGAAGGCGGATATCAGAAGACCACTAGGTTTGCGATGATACTTCTATTTTCCAAACACAAGGAGAATGCAAAATTGGTATCACACCAAAGTAGTCACACAAGATTGTGAGAGCGAAATATATATGAATGTCCAGACAAGTGTGTGAACAAATCAATAGACAGTCTTAACATGAATGGCTAATTATAATGGAGCGTCGATCCAAATATACATAGCGAAATATAGCAGACATGTCAACAACCACCATATATGGATATATGTCACCAAGCAACGGACTGTCAACAAACACTCATATTATATATAATATAAGGGGAATATACATTGTTAAAGGAGACAGGTTCATACAAGTGAAATGGTCACAGACTAAGCGAGCAAACAGAAAGAGAGACCAACATACACACACATAAATGTATATATGTGGATACATATCACCTCCCCTTTTGAGAAGATCGATGATTAGTAGGATGTTTACCTGGGGTTTATCTGGAACCTTTGAGCTTGTTGTTGACGTCTGTCGTTTCGTCTGCCCGTTGGGTTTGCGGCTTCGGCTTCGTCCGGAATTGTCTGACATTTTATGCTTCTTTACTGCATTGCATAGCGAATTTAGTGGGACATCAGCCAGATGCAAACGATCGAACCAATCAAGTCCCAAAAGATTTAAATCACTCTTCGTGACGTAACAAATTCCTGTGAATTTGGTATTGCGGAAGGAAACAGAACATTTGAGTTCACCAATTAGTTTGAGCCGCCCACCACAGGCACTGACAAGAGTCTGGGAAGTATTTCCGATTGGTGGTCTTCCAATATTATTCCAAAGTTTCTCTGATATAACAGTAATATCAGAGGCGGTATCTAGCTGCAGACGTGCATCATGACTATTCATCTGAAGATCAAGATATTTCCGCATACCTGGTGTTGTGACTTGACAGGTTGCGCGTAGACTCAATGATCTTTTTGGAGATTTAGGACCAACAGTTTGTCGAGCTTTTGCTGGATTTTGACATCTGGGTTCGCGTGGCTGATAAAAACCATTTTTATGACCGATGATTTTGCACTTGCTGCAACGATGATTTTTGTATGGACAAGACTTTACAAAGTGCCACGCGCCACAATGCTAGCATGGTGGTGGTTGGACGAGTATCTGTAGATTTCCGCGGAACATTAGGAGAAGTAGGTGGGTCAGGAGTGGATGATGAGAGATTTTTGCTCTTTCGTAATGCATGAATATCAGAGCTTCTCGAAGGTGTTGATTCGACCAGGTGTGTGTCTTTCTGCAAATTAATCAGCCGTTGATATTCATCAGCTATGTCATGTAATGTTAACTTGGGATTTTGTTCTAGCTGATTGAGCAGTCGAGTTCGGATATCTGTGAAACGAGGAGATTGGAGACTGGATATGAGGATCGAGGCTTTGAATTGATCATCTGTTAAGGACCTGAGTCGAAATCTCTCACATTCTCGGTTGACTGTGCCAACGTGAGTAAGAAAATCATCATTTTCATTCATTGTCAGCTTGAGGCAGCGATAACGTATGCTGAATAACGAGAAGTGGTCTCCAAAATGTTCACGCAGCAGCTTTATTGTATCATCGAAACACTTGTCACGTGGTTTCTGTGGTAAAATTAGGTTGCAGTACCTTTCATATTCTGCCGGACCCAATTTATGTAACACTCGCACCTTCCAGGCATCGTCTTGTGAGGCGAGATCAACAGTGAATAAATCCTCATAACGTTGATACCATGTGTCAAAAGTGACATTAGCCTCTGGGTCATAATTGAACTGTGAAATGCTGTTCACAATTCCGTCGACAGATGGTAGCATGGTATGATTGGGATTGCTTGAAGGTGAAGCTGGACCAGTCTGTTGGTTGACGAACATTTCCACTAATTTCATTTGTCGTTCAAACAATAATTCCAATTTAGAAGGATCCATAGTAAATTGTTATGTCTGCTGCTGCTGCTGAGTGGTTAATAGTAGTTTTCCCCGTCGCCAAATTGTTATGTACTCGTCGCTAAATTATTGTTATGGTCTGGTCGAGAAACTAATAGTCCTGACGCAAGAAGGCGGATATCAGAAGACCACTAGGTTTGCGATGATACTTCTATTTTCCAAACACAAGGAGAATGCAAAATTGGTATCACACCAAAGTGGTAAGTCAGTCACACAAATTGTGAGAACGAAATATATATATATAGCAAAATATAGCAGACATGTCAACAACCACCATATATGGATATATGTCACCAAGCAACGGACTGTCAACAAACACTCATATTATATATAATATAAGGGGAATATACATTGTTAAAGGAGACAGGTTCATACAAGTGAAATGGTCACAGACTAAGCGAGCAAACAGAAAGAGAGACCAACATACACACACATAAATGTATATATGTGGATACATATCACCTCCCCTTTTGAGAAGATCGATGATTAGTAGGATGTTTACCTGGGGTTTATCTGGAACCTTTGAGCTTGTTGTTGACGTCTGTCGTTTCGTCTGCCCGTTGGGTTTGCGGCTTCGGCTTCGTCCGGAATTGTCTGACATTTTATGCTTCTTTACTGCATTGCATAGCGAATTTAGTGGGACATCAGCCAGATGCAAACGATCGAACCAATCAAGTCCCAAAAGATTTAAATCACTCTTCGTGACGTAACAAATTCCTGTGAATTTGGTATTGCGGAAGGAAACAGAACATTTGAGTTCACCAATTAGTTTGAGCCGCCCACCACAGGCACTGACAAGAGTCTGGGAAGTATTTCCGATTGGTGGTCTTCCAATATTATTCCAAAGTTTCTCTGATATAACAGTAATATCAGAGGCGGTATCTAGCTGCAGACGTGCATCATGACTATTCATCTGAAGATCAAGATATTTCCGCATACCTGGTGTTGTGACTTGACAGGTTGCGCGTAGACTCAATGATCTTTTTGGAGATTTAGGACCAACAGTTTGTCGAGCTTTTGCTGGATTTTGACATCTGGGTTCGCGTGGCTGATAAAAACCATTTTTATGACCGATGATTTTGCACTTGCTGCAACGATGATTTTTGTATGGACAAGACTTTACAAAGTGCCACGCGCCACAATGCTAGCATGGTGGTGGTTGGACGAGTATCTGTAGATTTCCGCGGAACATTAGGAGAAGTAGGTGGGTCAGGAGTGGATGATGAGAGATTTTTGCTCTTTCGTAATGCATGAATATCAGAGCTTCTCGAAGGTGTTGATTCGACCAGGTGTGTGTCTTTCTGCAAATTAATCAGCCGTTGATATTCATCAGCTATGTCATGTAATGTTAACTTGGGATTTTGTTCTAGCTGATTGAGCAGTCGAGTTCGGATATCTGTGAAACGAGGAGATTGGAGACTGGATATGAGGATCGAGGCTTTGAATTGATCATCTGTTAAGGACCTGAGTCGAAATCTCTCACATTCTCGGTTGACTGTGCCAACGTGAGTAAGAAAATCATCATTTTCATTCATTGTCAGCTTGAGGCAGCGATAACGTATGCTGAATAACGAGAAGTGGTCTCCAAAATGTTCACGCAGCAGCTTTATTGTATCATCGAAACACTTGTCACGTGGTTTCTGTGGTAAAATTAGGTTGCAGTACCTTTCATATTCTGCCGGACCCAATTTATGTAACACTCGCACCTTCCAGGCATCGTCTTGTGAGGCGAGATCAACAGTGAATAAATCCTCATAACGTTGATACCATGTGTCAAAAGTGACATTAGCCTCTGGGTCATAATTGAACTGTGAAATGCTGTTCACAATTCCGTCGACAGATGGTAGCATGGTATGATTGGGATTGCTTGAAGGTGAAGCTGGACCAGTCTGTTGGTTGACGAACATTTCCACTAATTTCATTTGTCGTTCAAACAATAATTCCAATTTAGAAGGATCCATAGTAAATTGTTATGTCTGCTGCTGCTGCTGAGTGGTTAATAGTAGTTTTCCCCGTCGCCAAATTGTTATGTACTCGTCGCTAAATTATTGTTATGGACTGGTCGGGAAACTAATAGTCCTGACGCAAGAAGGCGGATATCAGAAGACCACTAGGTTTGCGATGATACTTCTATTTTCCAAACACAAGGAGAATGCAAAATTGGTATCACACCAAAGTAGTCACACAAGATTGTGAGAGCGAAATATATTAAGTGTGAAAAATATAGGATATACATAGCGAAATATAGCAGACATGTCAACAACCACCATATATGGATATATGTCACCAAGCAACGGACTGTCAACAAACACTCATATTATATATAATATAAGGGGAATATACATTGTTAAAGGAGACAGGTTCATACAAGTGAAATGGTCACAGACTAAGCGAGCAAACAGAAAGAGAGACCAACATACACACACACATAAATGTATATATGTGGATACATATCAGATACCTTGAGCAGACACAACTAAGTTCTGCTATCAATGGAACGACCTACTATCGCCGATATGTTGATGACACATTTGTTGTTTGCAACGATATGGATCACGCATCGGCACTATATGAGATACACTAAATGAGATACACCCAAATATCAAATTCACCATGGAATATGAACATAATAATGAGTTCAATTTACTAGATCTAAATGTAAAAAGAACAAACGAAGGCATGGTCGAAAAGTCCATCTATAGAAAAGAAACCTGGACTGGACAATATCTTCAATATAACAGCTTTTGTCCCATAAGCTATAAACATGGATCAGTGAGGACTTTGTACGACAGAGCCAGGAAGCTATGTTCGCCAAGCAAGGTCGAAGACGAGTTAGATTTCGTCGAGAAATGCCTAAGGGAAAATGAATACCCCAAGGGATTTATGCAAGTATAGCAGAGAAAAAGATAAGAAGGAAAAGCATCCAACTGTAGAAAAGAAAAAAGTGTTTATTTGTCTCCCATTCAAAGGAGATGCAGTGTCACAAAAGATTGACAAAAGACTGAAAGGTGCAATAAATAGAAGCTTCCCGGCAGCAAAACTCATAACAGTATACAGCACCACTCCTTCCTTAATCCACTAAAAACTGGATAAATACCCTGCTGATGTCACCTCAAACTGCGTTTATGAATCCACGTGCACTTGAGGGAGCAAGTACATTGGAAGGACAGAAAGAAGGGCTTCTATCCGGTTTTCTGAACATATTCCCAAAACCTGTGCCTGAAAGGAAGCAGATATTCCCAGAGTGCAATTACCAGACACATTGTTGATACCGGACATCTCGTAGAGATTTCTAAGTCCTTCAAAATATTAAATAGACAACGGACAGCAAATTTACTACGATTTCCCGAAGCGCTCGCAATCAAACGATTCGAACCAACCAGACTTATGCATACAGAAAGAGAGTGTGATTAACCTCTCACTACCTTGGTAACAGAATTTCGATTAGTCATCTAATTCAGTGATCTCAACTCACTGAACAAATCTTAATCTCATAAACTGTAACCGCTTTTGTTTCTTGAGTTGCTTTGTGAACCTACAAGCTAACACTGTTTTGTTAATCAATTTTTCTGTTTTCTGTCTTACCCCGCCCCCCTCTTTTCAACTTTAAAAGCGTATAAATTGATGATGAAAACTTAAACTAAAAACATTGTAATGCTTTCATTTAGATGCGTCAATTTTATAGTATCTCTTCTCTACCACCACTCAAACATTAAAGTATGTTATTATCATCTATATAACCATTGTAATTTCAGGTAGGGGTCTGCAGCTGATGAGAACCCGTGAAATAGAATGATGATATCATTTTATACTGCAAATTTCGTCTTCCTTTCTTTATCAAATTGTTTTCATCCATCATTTTTATGGGATCTTTCAGTGGATTTATTTTATTTTTGATTAGATTCGTCGGGTTAAACGTTGTTCGAATGTCGATATTTTCTTGAGGTTTCTTCGAATTGCCTCTGATGTACCATTTTTATATGGTATTGTCACTGCATCCTTTGTATTCTTCCATCTTGTTATTCTCCGCTTCTACCCTCTTTTTTCTCTTTTTTATATCATCTTTTATAAATTCTTTAAAGGAAGTTGTTTCCGAGTAGCATTTTGAATAGGACGTTTATTTCTTTACACTGGTCCTCTGGTGTTGTTGTAAGTCGTCTACGTATTCTATCTGCAAGGCCTTGTATTAATCGTCGTTTTACTGTGAGTCAATGAGTTGAGTGATAATCAAGGAATCTTCTAGAGTGTGTGGTTTTTCTATATAGCGTCGTTTTTATGCTACCTACCATCTGTTATTCTTTGTAGTTTGCAGTCTAACATAGGCAGTTCCCCAATGTTTCATTCTCTATTTCCATAGTGAATTTTATTCAGTTGACATGACTGTTTAAGTGTGAGAAGAGTTTCTCAACATTGTTTTTTTTAACTATTACTAGTGTGTCGTCTACATATCTGCACCAACACTTTAGTGATGACGTGAATGGTTTGAGTGCATTCTCTTCCCAATAATCCATGAATATGTCAGCCATTATTGGTGAGATGGGCAATCCCATGGCTACTCCTCCTTCATCTTGCCGGTATATTTTTCCTTCAAACGTAAAATATGTTGTTCTCAGAAAGAATTCCACGGATTCTACGGATAACTGTGTACTGTCTTTTAGGCTATTATCTTCATTTAGTTTCATTTTAAGTGCATTCATGGCCATTTGATTGGGTGGGTATTTTCGTATAGAGGCTGTTTACATCAAAGGTGACTTGTATTTCCTCTCCCTCCATTTTAGTGGTTTTCAGTCGTCTGTCTCACTAATTCAAATGAATCTACTAATCTAACTTTTGAGTTGTCTCTTATTGATCTTGACAGCATATACGTTGGTGTGTTTCTAAAGTCTACAATCGGTCTTATTGGATATCCTTCTTTATGCAGTTTAATCTTGCCATATATTCTCAGTATATTACATCATTTCGGCATAGTTTCAAACCATTTTGAATTAGCACTTTCTTCTTTCATCTGTCTAATCACCTTTGCTGTTTCTTTCATTGTTTTGTCTGTGATTGTTTCTGCTGACTTGGTGATTGCGGCATAAGGTCGAGATGGCAAAAATTAATTTCAAGTGATGGTTTGTAGGGATTTCTCTAACTAATGTCAGCTCATGATGAAATCCTGAAAAAAAAATTAATTTATCTTCTTTTGCGTATATGTTGTTTTGTTAAGTATTACTGTTGTGTTTCTTTTGTCTGCTTCAGTAATGCCAATGGATTTGTCGGTTTTCATGTCTTAAAGTGCTTTTAGTTCTTCTTTCGTTACATATGGTTTTTCAGCTGTTTGCTTTTTTAAGGTTAAAACACATTGTGCTCATACCAGTTTAGCTTTTGCTTGTCATGTCCTTCGAGTGCTGTTTCAATTACAGTTATGATATCTTCAGGTTTTAATCTTTTGTTACTGATATTGAAGTTCATTCCTTTCAACAGTACGCTTTCCTCTGCTGCTGCTGCTTCTGTTGGCTTTCTGTCATCTCACAGGAACACAAGCTTACATGAATTTCGCAAAAAATTCATCTATGGCTGCACATGTATGGGACAAATACCACAAAATTGATTGGAACAATGTTTGTATTCTAAAAACTAATATGAACAAATGGAAAGTGAGACTTACAACCGAATCTATATTTGTTGAAAATCTGTTGCGCGAATACAACATTACACGATTCTGACAAATTACGTCTTCTTATTGCTTTGTCTAAATTCTAATGAGTCATGCTCATATATTAAGTTGCATTCATATTCATATGAACTGCGGTCAAGATTTGACAAAATGGCTCAAAATAATTGATTAATTAAATATTCCCATAATTTATTCAGAACAAAATATTTAGAGCGAACAATTGTTTTCAATAAATTCTTCTTCAGGCTCTACAATTATAAATCCAATAATGTAAGCACACAATAGCCAGTAAAGGCGAATTAGAATCATATCAGAAAGTGTATTGTGGAACAAGTATAAGATGGGATGAAACAATAGTCATATAGTTTTTTAATATGCATGGACAATAACAACATGGGACAGAATGAGATGAAATAATTTAATTTAATGATGTGTGTATATATATAAATATAGTTAACAGAAAATACAAGTTTCAAGAGTGAGTGTAATCAGGGTGTGTGAGGCAATATGAAAATAAACCAACGAATGGGGCGGTCTAGACTTAAGTTCAAGGTTGACAATAACAACAATAAGAATGATTGTAAAATAATAACGATGATATGGTGTAAAATTAAAATATAATGCACTATTGGTGAATGATTGTCAAATAATAATAATGAATATAATGAAGTGGAATGAACAGGATTTTGTAAATACGATAGCAAGTTAGAAAAGCACTATTTAAACCTAAGGTAATAAAATCATAAGAAAGGTCATGAAATCATAAAAGTCGAAAATGAACGTTTGTCAATGGGACAGAGGAATAGAAGAAGAAGAAAGGAAGAGAAAATTGTGAAAGAAATTTATAGTGTTAATGGAGGATTTGTTGGCTTTATTGTAGGCCAAGGTAAACATAGAGGTTGAACATACTTCTTCTGTATGCAGAGGGATGGTCTTCTGGTATTAATTGCAACTGCTTCAGCTACTGATAGAAGACGTAGTCGAGCTCCTCTAGATAAATTACTAGGAACGCGGTAAATAACTGAGAACGCTTGGTCAAGTTTTATCGGGTGTCCAGTATCTACCAAGTGGGATAAGACTGCACTATTAATGCCTTTGGTTACTCCTTTACTCAACCATACAGGTACATGTTCACGTGCTCGCATGGATAAAGCCCTCTGAGTACGGCCAATATAACTAGCTCCACATGAGCAGTTGAATTCGTAGATGCACATTGATGAGGCCATCTTTGGTAATTTATCCTTTACTTGCTGTGTGAGTACTGGTTTAGTTGAGAAGTTTAGTACCAATTTAGCTGCGGGAAATGTTCTATCTATTGCTCTATTGAGTCGACACTTTAGAATGTCAGCTGCAATTTCCCCTTTGTAACTTAACTTAAGATACAAAGGTTTCTTGTCTACGGTATCCACCTTTACCCTGTCTATAGGTATTGACATATACTTTCTTAGGAAGCTCTGTGGATATCCATTCTCTTGCAGTGTGAGTTTTAGTTTATGCATTTCTTCCTTAATGCATTCCTCTGAGCATATTCGTTTTATTCTGTAGCTAAGACACTTAACTAAGTTTCTTTTATGCTGAATCTGTGTGAAACTATGGAAATGGGTGTACTGACCCGTCCAAGTTTTCTTTCTAAATAATTTCCTTTGTAGATATCCGTCTGTCTTCATGGTAAGTAGGACGTCTAGGAAAGGTAAACTGTTATTGTCTTCTTCTTCACATGTAAACTGAATAGTTGGGTGAACACTATTAACGGTATTCAGAAGCTCTTGTTTATTAAGATTTCTATTACAAACGATAAACGTATCATCTACGTATCGACAATAATAGTCAAGCCCTTTAATCGTGTCTTTGAGTGGACCATTTTCAAGCTTTGCAAGGAAAATATCCGCTAGCAAAGGGCCCAAAGGTGATCCCATGGCTACCCCATCAACTTGTCTATAAAAACCATTATTGAACATAAACTGAACATTCATGGTGCATTTCAATGATAATTCTTTGACCTTTTCGGGTGGGATTCCTACATCTATTTTCTTTTCTATCAGCTGGTCACATATGTAGTTGACTGTTTCAAGCAGTGGGACATTGGTGAATAATGATGCTACATCCAGTGACATCATTTTCTTTCCCTTTACATTCAAGCTTTTGGTAGTTTCCACAAAGCTGAATACGTCTTTTGCACTGAATTTCACTACTTCGCGATGTAGTGGTTCTAGTGCCTTTACCAACCACTTAGCTGTAGAATGATAAGGGGATTGGCACATATCTAAGATGGGACGTAGTGGTACTCCCGGCTTATGGACTTTCGGTAAACCATAAAGTCTTGGTGTGTGCGTACCTGAGGGTTTAAATTCGTCGAGTGTTTCTTTAGGAATCAGATTACTCTCAACTAATGATTTTAGTGTCTTAGCCATTTGGTGTTCGGTTGCCTCCGATGTGTCTTTACAACTGCTTAGCTTTTGAAATTTCGTATGGTCGTTTAGAATGATATTCATTTTGTCTAAATAATCACTCTTGTTCATGATAACTGTGCCAGATCCTTTATCAGGTCTAGTTATTATCAGATTTTCGTTCTTTTTGAGGTCACGTAATGCCTCTCGGTGTTTCTTTGTAAGTAGCCTGTTGGCGGGATGTTTGCTGTTCTTAAACTGGTAGCAGGAATCGATTAGGGTACTTTTAAATCTTTCTAGCTCATACTTGGACGTAGAAGTTAGGTCGCTTGTCTGGGCAAATAGGTTTTCAAATTGGACATCAGTCTCTAAATGATCAACCTGATTACGTCTGTCACACAATTTTAAACCGAGAGATAAGGCTTCAAGCTGTGTCTTATCTAAGCATACAGAGGAAAAATTGAAAACGTACCGGTTATAGTCAATTGGAAAATGAGACTCTTTTCAACGAATTTGAAAAGAGTTGAAAAGAGTCTCTTCGCTGAAAATTGTGTTCTTAATGCTACAATGGGAATTATTAAATTATTGAAAAAATGCAAAGACCCAATGACGATGAAGGAACTTAATGGTTTCCTACGGTATTCTGTCAAACTTGCGTTAGTGAAATCCGAGATTAACTTTCTTGAAAGCTGTATCAGTAAAAATGAATATCCTAATTTATTTTGGAAAGCGCTTAGACGTAGCCGTATATGTCCTAATTCCAAAACATTAAAGCGCCACACACTTAATCATATTGATGCAATCAGTTCTCGTGTGGTAGAATTAAACAGGAACATAACTCTGAGAAGTCATGTTCTGTTTGAACTTTCGACTGATGAACGCCGGCAATTCGAGGATTACGTTTCTTGTGTCATTGAAAAACAGTCCCAGTCTGCTAACCTCAAGCATCTTGACAGTCTCAAGCAGGTATTAGCAGAAAAGCGATTCCCGACTGACCCCAATAAATATGTATTTAATTATTCCTCCGTCACTCTTTCTGAAATTCAACTACAAGCCCTATCACTGGGCCCCAAATTCTGCAACAGTTCATCCAAAGTCAACAGACTGCATACTCAAGTGCAATTCGAAAATCTTATTAATCAGACCAACGATCTTACACCCACATCACCTGAGGAATTCCAATACTTTAAATCCACAGTTCTTGATTGCTGTCATCAGTATACTAGTTCAAAACCTAGCTCGAATAATCTTCTGACTAAAGAGCATATAGACCAACTGAAAGAGCTAGAGAAGAATGATGATATTATCATATGCCGTCCAGACAAAGGTGGGGGTGTCGTAGTTATGAATCGCCAAGATTATAATGATAAAATCTCAGCGATCCTTTCTGACCAAACGAAATTCGCCAAACCCGACGGTGAAAAGAACAAGACACATTTAATTGAAAATCAACTGACTGATGTCTTAAAGAATATGAGGAATAAGTCAGCAATATCGTCAGAAATATACGAACGCATCAGACCAGTAGGCTCCATTATACCACGTTTGTATGGACTACCAAAAATACATAAGACAGGATTACCCCTCCGTCCAATCCTCGATATGGCGGGCTCTCCTTATCATGGAATCGCTCAATGGCTAGCCGAAATATTGGAACCAGTCAGAAGGCAAGTATCTAAGTTTTCCATTGATGATACGTTTAAATTTATTGATAGTATTAAAGAATTTAATGTCTCAGAAAAAGTCCTGTTCTCATTAGATGTCACGTCGCTATTTACCAATGTTCCTCTCATGGAAACTGTTAGCTATTTATGTGAGTATATTGATACACATGGTTTGGAAATAGGTTTACCGACAATCCACCTCAAAGAACTTTTATTGAGATGCACGTTGAATGTTCAGTTCACCTTCAATAATGAGATCTATAGACAGAGAGATGGCATTGCCATGGGATCACCACTGGGTCCTTTGTTAGCTGATTGTTTTATGGCAAAGCTGGAAAATTCTCAACTTAGTCAAACCATCGGGCATTTTGACATTTATAAAAGATACGTAGACGACACTTTCGTCATCTGCGATAAGAACGTAGTTCTTGATGATGTCTTGTTCGCCTTCAACAACTGCCATCCTTCTTTACAATTCACCATTGAAAAGGAATCGGAACTAAGTATTCCGTTTCTTGATGTGTGCCTTAGCAGACGGAATGACGGATCTCTCAAGAGATCGATCCACCGGAAACGTACATGGAACGGACAACTAACTAATTTTTACAGTTGGGTGCCTATTTCCAGGAAAAGGAATTTAATACATTCACTCTGCTTTAGGATAAGGAAAATTTGTAGTTCTGATTGCGTCGACTCAGAACTGGACTTCCTGAAAGCCACACTCGCAGAAAACGGTTACCCTAACCGATTTATTGACAGCAACATGAAAGAGAAGCAGTCTAAGCTGGTCACTGACTCAGTTCCAAAGAAAACCCTATTCGTGAACTTGGAATTCAAAGGAGATCAAGCTTCTGATATGCTCAAAAATCGTCTTTCTAAATCAGTTAGTAAAACGTTCCCTGCAGCTAGATTACATATGACGTTCACGAGCCGCAAACTGTTCTCTACCTCTGTAAAAGATAAGCTCCCCCGTCTGACCGCCTCCATGTGCATCTACCAGTTCACCTGCTCTTGTGGAGCAAGGTACATTGGCCGTAGTCAGAGAATGCTCTCCACACGGATACGAGAACATATTCCAGCTTGGTTTTACAAGGGAGAAAGGAAATGTGTGCGAAGCTCTATCTTAGAACACCTCATCGACTCCTGTCACGCGGTCAACCCTGACCATGATTTCAAGGTCTTATATAGAATTCATGCCAACTTCCCGCGTTTTCTTCGTTACAGACTTCTAAAGACAGCTGAGGCCTTGGCAATTCATGACTTTAAGCCAGACCTTTGTGTACAAAAGAAGTATGTACAATCCCTACTGCTGCCTTGGCCGTAGAGGGATAGACATTTATTTATTTTATTATTCTATGTACTTTTCCCTTATTACTTCGATTATTATTATTATTATTATTATCATTATTATTATTATTACGACTCTCATTCTGAATCTTTTCCACTTGATCTACTTGACATTTTAAACCAAAAATTATTCATGTGTATACTTTTTATCTTTATTTTTACAATATTAAATTCTATGTTATCAAATTTCACACCATGTTACGTAACATTTTACATTCGTCTATTAATCTTACAATTATATGCCTCTGCCCAAAATCTATACACCTGATGTATTATCTTATATATGATATTCATTTTGTCTAAATAATCACTCTTGTTCATGATAACTGTGCCAGATCCTTTATCAGGTCTAGTTATTATCAGATTTTCGTTCTTTTTGAGGTCACGTAATGCCTCTCGGTGTTTCTTTGTAAGTAACACGCCTGTTGGCGGGATGTTTGCTGTTCTTAAACTGGTAGCAGGAATCGATTAGGGTACTTTTAAATCTTTCTAGCTCATACTTGGACGTAGAAGTTAGGTCGCTTGTCTGGGCAAATAGGTTTTCAAATTGGACATCAGTCTCTAAATGATCAACCTGATTACGTCTGTCACACAATTTTAAACCGAGAGATAAGGCTTCAAGCTGTGTCTTATCTAAGCATACAGAGGAAAAATTGAAAACGTACCGGTTATAGTCAATTGGAAAATGAGTTCCAGTCGTTTCTGTATCTAGTCCTTTGGTTAATAATATCAATTTCTTGCTTTCTCGAGTTTTTAGAACTTCATTAACGTAGTTAATAAATAAATCCTTCAGGTTTTGAGGAAGTTCATCGACGGCGTAAAGTCTTTGCGAAATATTTCTCTCTAGTTCAGATATAAACATATTGCCTCACACACCGTGATTACACTCACTCTTGAAACTTGTATTTTCTGTTAACTATATTTATATATATATACACACACATCATTAAATTAAATTATTTCATCTCATTCTGTCCCATGTTGTTATTGTCCATGCATATTAAAAAACTATATGACTATTGTTTCATCCCATCTTATACTTGTTCCACAATACACTTTCTGATATGATTCTAATTCGCCTTTACTGGCTATTGTGTGCTTACATTATTGGATTTATAATTGTAGAGCCTGAAGAAGAATTTATTGAAAACAATTGTTCGCTCTAAATATTTTGTTCTGAATAATTGATTACATACATCAGATAGATAGAGTGATCATGTCAAAGATGGGGGATAGAGAAAAAGGGTACTTCGGGGGGTTGAATTTTATGTGGGTCGTATGTGTGTCAGTGTGGAAGTTAACCACTACGTTGAAATAAGAAAATAAGAGGTTAGTAGTTAATGGGAGTGTAATGATGACAAGGTGTAGGGGAATTTATATGTACAGAATAGAGGCGCATATCAAAAAGGCCGATATTCTTGTATTAGTTGGTGAACTGAACCACTGTCATTTTGAGCATGTTTGTTTTTCATGTGTTGGTTTGTAGGGATTTGATTGGCTTACACGATTTGTTGTGGTAAATTAATTAATTAATTAATTCATGAATAATCCTTCCCCTATCATGTCATTAATGAAAAACAAAACACGTGTAGTTCAGTGAAGAGACTGTTTTCGGCGGAGAATTCATTGGCTTAGGTGTACACAATCGCAGTTATATATAATTATTCTTTTTGTAAATATATGCGTGTGTGACAGATAAGAATGAAAATTAGTTGGGATTATAGTTTACGTCATCAAAATATTTCTCAAAAAATGTAATGAGTAATCAAACTGTAACTGGTGGGGGGAGGGGTGAAGATTAGGAAAAGGGTAGTGTTGATTAGTTTTCAAAATGCAACTCAAACAAGCATATTCAAGAGGTGGTTTGCAGAGATTTCATTGGCTACAGGATTGCATGATCAGCTGACATCGGTTAGAGAACCAGTGGTGAACCAGCTGGGAGTACTGGACAGTCGTTTTCCAATGGTTCTCTAACCGATGTCAGCTCATAATGAAATCCTGTAACGAACAAACATAATTATTAATTTGTAAAAAATTATATTTGTAAAATCTCAGTGAGATTGAAATGAATAATTCCAACGTTTCGTTCGCCAATCTGGTGGTCCGATCTTCTTCAGGGAAATTAATCAAAATTAACAGAACAGAGGTTTATATATAAAAGGAACATCTCTTGTTTTTAAAAGCATCGTTCAATCATGATCTACCTTTGTTAAACACTTTAAAACAGTGTGTGTGTGCGGATAAACAGTTGTAAAACAATGTCTAGATACAAAACAGTTTGAACAGACATGAAGGTGTGATGTTAGATGACGCATGGGAAATCCTGATTAATATATAAGAATGGATATGTATCACTAATTAATAATACTTGGTCAAAATTCCTGACTGTCTATATCTACTTATGGAGACGTTAAGACATTGTTTTACAACTGTTTATCCGCACACATACAAGGCAGATAGAGCTTGTGAAAGGACTTGGAAGGAAGTTAGAGGCTGGTAAGATTTTTATTTTTTTGATTACAGCTTGATTCCACACTGTATTTCCCAGAAGATCCTTCCACGCTGGCTTTATGGCCGGCCGGCCGGTTTGCACCAGATGGTCCAATATCGAACTGTTGACGAACTGTTTTAACTACACCTTTACTTAGCCATAGTTTAACCAAGTTAAGTGTTTTATGACTCTTGCAGACAGATGACGTCAAGGACAAAATCGTATATGCATGTGTAGACTGAATTAAAAGACGGTGAACTTCTCTCTTGTCGGTTTCTAAAACACTCATTATCAGTAACATGAATGTTGATATTTTACAGGGCCGTCTAAACAACAAAGTAATTTTGTAGGATAGTGGATTCTTTCTCGTCTTCAGTGGTAGATAAGAATCAGTCTAATAGAGGCTGATTAACCTGAGAAAACTATCTATTCTTTTTATTCTATTTCGAACCAGATTTTCTTGGCTAAAAGGCATCATTGAATTCAGACAATGACAATTATGAAATCGGTGAGAAGCCTTGGACTGAGGTTTAGTGTCAGCTGGCACTCACCAGTCAGTTAGGCGTATCTGGAATCATCACCGTGAAGGAAAGTACTCATGTCCCATCTGAGTATTCGAACACTTGTCACAGAATGAGTGCAACAGTCAGAGAACAAACACACTACACTAGTCACTGACTAGTGTCCAATGGAAAAAGTATCCAATACGAGTCATACACGAGGTCAATCGCCAGCCCGATTAGCTCAGTGATGGTAACGTCTCTAACTGTAGCACTCACTGGGTGACACGTGTTCGAATCTCAGAAGGGAAGTGAGTTCCTTCCGTCAAGGTGATGATTACAGATACTGAGAACACAATATTCAGCGAAGAGACTCTTTCCAACAACGAATTCATTATCAAGCTGTACAGTCGTATATATACGTGTGGGTTTTAAGAAATAAGTTCCGGTGAGTGAATTAGGCCAAAGGTGTGAATACGTGAAATAATAATAATAATAATAGCGGTAGTAGTAGTATGGAATGCAATTGAAATATTTGTGATTATAATCATGATTAAATGTCAAGTGGCAAAACAAATTAATGTCATATATAGAATAATACATAAGGTGTACAGATATTGTTGGAAATAGGAATCTATCAATATTACTGATTCAATGTTATTCATACAGCATTAAACTTGTTTATAACACTTATTCACTCATTCATTCACTATAATGTATATATAACTAACTGTAAAGCCTGATGAAGAAGGGGTTATCGACAAGAGTATTCTTTGTTCAGTATCCATTCTTTTTAATGTTTTATATTCGTTAACCAATCACTGAGCTGAGCATGTGATTTTGGTTGACATTAAACGACATGGCATAGAATGTTCAAATATGCATGTATAGTATTCTGTTGCTAGTGCAGTACTGAACTGTGGGAAAATGTGAGATTAATATTCCGTCGGAACACATTATCCGTATCACACGACGACAAAACTAGTGTGGCTCCCGCCTAGACGAAAACTCACATTATTTGAAATCCGTTTATATGAGAAAGGGAATTTCTCAAGTGTAAGTGTACAGCTTGGACATTGAATATGGTAGAATGTAATTCCATATTAGACAAGTCTATTTTAAATATCACACACACACACACACAGTGATGATGCAGTATCAAGCACTGGATGACAAGGTTTCCAGCAGCATAAATTATTGCCACTCATAATCATGCCAACTTAGTCACACAGCCTCACAGTTTGTTTGCCCCTTGTTGTTTGTTGCCACTCTGCATATCTCCTGAGGAGTGTGTTCAAGGTCCAAATTTCCCCTTTTGGAAGGAATAGTTGAGTATATACTGCATTATACATATCCGAAAATGACAACATCCTTAATCTAGAGTAGTCTTTTGATAGTAGGTTACAAGAACACAGATGGTGGTTAACTAGAAGTGACTTCTTGAATAGCCATCATGATCACGACATCTAGGAGGGAGTCAATTTTCTCATCTGTGAAGAGCGTACATGCAAAGCCGCAGTCTCCGACACACGTACAGATCCACTATAGCCGGCTAGTAGCACTCACGGCCCACAGAAAGGACCAGTAGGTCACATGCCAATCCAACCAAGCCCAACGGTAATCAGACCTGATCAGTTTGACAACAGCAGACAGACAGCAGTGCCGGTCGTGGTGAACACCCTGAGAAAGTGCACTGACAAGCAGACTCAAACACCCTCCAGTGCGTTTGGCGCATGATAAGAGTACCACACATACCCACAAGAGGCAGGCACCCGCAGTTAAGCAGACACTGAAGGGCGGTCAATATGCCTAAGTACAAATCATGCTCATCAGCTGGATTCCCAAGGATCGCAGTTCAACTCCACCCCTCATCTCCAAGCGGTTGCACGTACTGTTTACTCTCTCTTCAAAGTACTTTCCAACTTTCCCTCACGGTACTTGTTTAATATCGAACTCGTGCAAGTATTTAGCCTAGGATGGAGTTTACCATCCACTTTGGGCTGCAATCTCAAACAACCCGACTCCAGGGTTAACTTTGGACAAAATTGTCGTGCTTGGTCTCCACTATAATGGGTCTTTCACCCTGTTTAGGGTAGAACGGTACGCCGTACTCATTGCTGGACCTGGGGCAGAGCAGTAATGCCAAGAATAAACCTAAACGCCACATTGCCCTGCGGTCAAATAACCACATGTATCATCAAACTACGACTCGAGCACAACCTGCCGTGGCGACTCAATTAGAAGTTCTACACCAGACTAGGCTGTGGCCGGACAAATTAGGATGGAACCTTTGACCAGCAACCCGCGTTGATATACGGCAGACACTCGTTCAATCCACAACTTAAAGTGCATCGTGATAGATGGAAAGTCTACCCTCGGACAGACGTGGCCACAGGATATCCCGTAACCGCAATATGCGTTCAAGATGTCGATGTTCAAAACAGTATGCAGTCCACGTTGATTCATACTCTTCATCGGCGCAGATTTGCACTCCGATAATTCTACACACCGTTTTCCCAGATGCATAGAACTAAAGGTTCGAGGCTGCAACCCGGGTGCAAGTCTACCAGACCAGCGTACATGCAGTCCAACAGGAAGCAAGGTGCATGAGGGGAAGCAAACCCGTAAATGACAAGCCAAACTGGATCACTTAAACAATGTAAAAGGGAGTACACATTATTACGGCGAGGTACATGCACATAGCACACAGCCTTCTTCAAACTTTGAATACAACCCTTAGGTCGCGTACTATCTCCCTTGGTTGATCTGGCAACAAAAGTCACGAGAACACCATCAGAGTATAAGACAGGTTAGGTACCCCGGTCAAAGAATCAAAATTTCATCATGGTATATATGTGCATTACTCCCTTCCGTCAATTCCTTTCAGGTTTGCCGTTATCTTTACCATTTATATCAAGGTTCGATCTCTACGGTTGGCGAACTCTATCACTGGTTGACTGGATGGGTCAGCCATCATATACACTTCAATCTCTCTGAATCAAACTCTCTTGTGCTGATTTTGTGGTCAAGCCAACCAAGACTCATCACAAAGTCCCTCTGGTATATATGCTACAGTGCTGATCGATTCGGCAGGCGACTACACTCATTGATGGTGTTTTCAACCTGCTCTCTACGCCAACCAACGTCTATGGTTCAATCTTTCGGGTTTATATAGTTCTGATTGACCGGTCAGGCTAACCAACACTTGGTCGACAGCCCGATGTGACTTCTACGCCAGAGTTGGCGTAAGCTGGCCTGTACGAAATTACCCTTTAGTCAAACACTTTGTAATCTCCATTTTTCTTGATTCAAATGCCTACAGTATTGACAGTAATCACGTCAAGTACCTGGACACTTAGAGCTAATAACACAAACAGACAATACAGTATCTCAGCTTATGGGTAGTGCTGTGAGTAAAATACCTGCTGGAGGCTCGTCTCATAATTTGTCTGGAACTAACCCACATGTTGCTAGTCCGGTTGGCTGGCTGGCTATTCATCAAATATGCTAGAATAAAAGTGTGTGCTAATTCCAGTTAGTTCCCTTCTAATCGTAATCTTATGATCTGTGAATAATAACTTAGCGACATGTCGTTTGCATTCCCCCTATGATAATAATAAGTTTCTCCAGCTGTCAAAATAGAAAAATAGTTAATTGGTACAATACTGGAAGCAGAGTGGAAGTGAAACAAGTGTTCGTCAATGACACAAACATACTCAGCAGCATTACTTTCATTATTATTATTATTATTAACGTGAGAAACAGAATGTAGTCAAGTCTGAGTAATGTTTAACTTGCCTAAATTAGACGTCAAGTTAGTTGAGACGATGTAGTCACATGATAGTCATCACGTGGTGTTAGACGTGAGTCTGACAGACAGCGTGAGAGTAGAGGTGGGATGCTGGATTGTTAGCCTGTAACACTGGTAACATTAGTCGTCGTGGTGGTGGTCATCTGTCTATCTATCCATCTACGTGTCTTATTGACAATTTCTCTTTCTTTATTTCTCTCTATCTATCTATGTATAGAATAAAGCATATGTTGTAAACTACTACTTCGTGTTAATATGGTGGGTGACAAGTATCCTGCATTGTGTTCTTGTTTCTCGTATGAATGAGGAGATCGCAGTGTGACTAAGAGACTAATAACAGGTGGTAGTGCGTGAAGACGATCTAGTCTAGTCTAGTCATCATCACCCTGTGAGAGTGCTGTTAAGTGCTGTCATATTGATTTCCAAATTCTCATCAATCAGACAACCAATCACATGATCTGGATAAAAATGCCTTCTAAACTAAGTGTATTCAAAATAAATAAATAAATAAATGTGAGTAGATGGATATGTATCAGACGAACAACTGATTGTATTGTTCATGCAAACTATCTTAAACACTTAGCGTGGTGGCTGTGCTCCTTTCAAAGTTAGTTGATTCTCGTTTCACGATTTATTTCATGAATGCCAACAGCTAACTAGCTAGGTAGCTAACGGAACAGTGTCATTAGAATGAATAAAGGAAATAGTATTTTCATCTGAAATGTATTCAGGGAGAGGGGTAAATCTATTTTATGCACCGTGATAAATCGTAATCACCATGACAAGAATAAGAGAACAGGTACCAGCACAGTGTAGAACAGAATAGAATAAAATAGAGTAGACTAAAGTAGAGTAGAACAGAATAGAACCAAAATCGAACGAGCTACCTATCAAGTGGTCTTCAAAAACACCCACGAAAGCATTCCCAAGCTAACAACCAATTGAAGGGTTCCTCTCGATTCCATCCTGATATGCAGTTTCTGTGAGTTTCACCGTCAAAAAGTAAATCCGGTTGATCGATTGGTGAGGTAACATAACAGCGAACAGACAGACAGTCATTGAAGTGTGAGCTGCTGTGTGTTTTAACCTGATCATTCAACTAAGATAATTTCTTAACTGAAATTTACTCATTTCCACTCACTCTCCAGATAATGATCTTCACTTTCAAAATCATTCAGTATGTTGAAATATTCTAATGAAATTCAACTACGAAGGAACAAACAAAGAAACAAACAAGCGAGAATATGTTTATCAATGATGTGTGGAGTCCTCAAAAATAAACTTATCCAAATTTTACTACTATGTAAGAAATGAACATATTGTACACTACTTTGTTTTAACCAAAAACTCTGTACTTTGAACTTTACCTCGGGTTTTGAATAAATATATAGTTCTGCCTGTGTGAGGATATAGGCTATGACAAGGTGTTCTCGCGCAATTTCATCGGTTACCGCGTTCACGGCTACAGGCATTATAATGGCCTATTTTTTTGGAAATAGATTATATTTGACTAGTTTTAGACTTCTGTAGCCAGATGGCAGTATTTTGTTCCTAGTAGAGCGTAAAATTTTATTTTATAGCTCCAACGAATTATTAATAAAAGAGTCATCCTTTTTAAGAAAGTTCGCATAGAAAAACTATTATTTGCATTATAGTGCTATGAGGGTTTGTTTTTTGCGAGTTGTTTCATATCTTAAGGTTGTAAATAGACTACAGGCAATGGCTGTTGTCATTCCAGTGAATCTATGAGAATCTGGCATATTAAAGAGAAATAGCGTGCAGACATAGGTTAGATGTGTGTTTTGAACATGTTAAACACTTCTGTTATCATCCGGGATGACTGAAATATTCCATAACACATCGACGACATCACGCGAAGAATGAGGCAGGCTGCTGAATTTCCTGGTGATTATATCTATTTTGATGGGGTTTGTGGTAAAAAGTGCTTGGGCGAAGATGTGATAACAGTTTGATTGCCATTTGCACATGGAATTTCAGAAGGCCTTAATTGCTCAGTGCATGAAATGGCATCACAGTATATTGACATCAGTGTTCATCGCGTCTCGAAGAATAGTATAAATAGTCCTTCTCAAATGTCAGAGTACTTAAAATGAGTATCAGCTTTCTGTTGATTAGTAGCTAGAAGCTGTGTCATACAAGTACTACACCTGTTACATAGGTTATATCAATCTTAATAATTATTTTGTTTCACATCACTAAGATATTCTGAGATCCTTAATGACTTAATTGTGGCTATGAAAGATATAAAAGATGCACTTATGGCTCATATATTTAAAGCAGTTATTATTAAACAAGTTATCTGTAAGCAATTAGTGATGTTGTTAATACTGCAAACTGTTGATAAGAAACTGCATCAAATTGTAAGTTTGCAGATCTTTCAATTTACCTGTCACTGAAATAACACTTATCTACTTCACGCCGGTCTTCTCATTTGTGCACTATTACACTACATTTTATGTTAACTGGATATGCCTTTATTAAAACTGAGACTTACTCTTTGTGCCTATTAGTTGCTTGCTAACAGTCTAGTTGCTTTTATTATAAACACAACATCACCAGTGTTGGAACAAAGCTGTATTTTCTTGGAAAACGTCATATTTTCTATGCTTACACCGATATGGTTGGCATTACACATTGCAAATGCATACTAACATTCCAAGGACATAGCACTTAGCCAAATGTACAGTGTTCATTGTGGAGGGTTTACAATTTAAACTCTTATCGCCACCTGTTCTAATTACTCGTACAATAGTTGAACGACTTAAACTTTTGAAGATGCACTAATTTATGATACTTAACGATGTGTGTGGCAGTGAAAACCACAGAAGAATGGTGTCATGAACAAGGAATGAGAAAGGAGAATGAACCATTTTCAGCAAAGGTAGGCAAATATAAAGCGTTTAACTTTAATATTACTTCTTTGTTTACTTTTTTGCAGATATCCGGTAACATCAGTCAACCGGGTCACAGTGATTAGACATTGCCCAATTTATTACGACGAACAACTGCGTAAAGACATTTGCTTGTTAATATTTTTGATTAAATATATTTAACATCCTGCTTACCAGACCTTTTTTTATTCTATCTGAGTGTAGATATATTTGTCATGATGACTAGATGCAGGCACGACTTATTAATGAGACCTGACGAAGTATTTGGTGGCATATATTAGTGTAAGGTAAATCTAACTACGAGTGCTAAAGCTGAACGAATTCAATAATTTGTCTCGTGTAGACTTTAATTTACGCTGCATGTTAACAGCCTTAGTCATATGGATTGACATCACGCTTTAAGTGAAACATTAGTAATGCAATACTTTAGAATACACGTAACCGTATAAGAACTGGAACTCGAATGCAGTGCCTAAGTTATGCCTACTATTGTCATTTGTCCCTAAAGACTTCTATATGACTATGAGACGTATCCACGTAACTTCACTAAAATAATTATAATTTAACACGTATGATGACCGACATCGTTTCTAAACAATTACACTTACGTACAGTTAAAGTCCTAGAGAGCACCGGTCTAGCATGCCGTGCTCAATAAGGGAACACATGAATTGAAAGACAACAAGATTGACATGAAAATTTTATTTTGATTACGATACAAATTCAGTTTATTTACATATTCACAGTACGATTGATTCCTGCGATTACTTCTACTGAATAATTCCTGGCAAACACTTCTCCAAATATGTCATTAATTTTCCTAATGCCCGCAGTCATAATACTTATATAGGTTTCCAATAAGGCACTTCGATTTCGAGGGACAACTGCTGACGTGCATTGAGATGCGAACAAGTTGCGTGACCACACCCATTGTTTACAATTCTGCATCACATGGTTAACTACAAAAGGTGAAAAAAAACGTAAAGATAACTATGAACTGAATATTACACGTGCAATGATGGTAGTGCTTGTGTCTTGTTTCCAATTAAGGCATTGTACACACGAATAGGGTAATGAAAATTACAACTTTCCGTATATAAGAACATTAATTAATTAAGTTTCGGTCGACATAAATTAATAACGGGGTCATTTAACAAGTACGTCAACGTTACCTTTATTAACTGCGGCTTTCGTATTTTTAACGTCGATGCGAGTTATATCCTTGTGGTACTTCTCCTTAACATGCATTATTATTTCATCGGATGAGTGGGATTGCTGAAGTGGTTCCACATTTTCTTTCCCTTCAACTGTTAGTCGTCTATACCATGGGTCATTCTGCATGTACACCCTGCTGCATGGATGGTTATGTACCATATTGTGGGAAGCAATTATGTATTCACTATAACGCAAAACCACGCGAAAT
This sequence comes from Trichobilharzia regenti, assembly GCA_944472135.2. Taxonomy (NCBI): domain Eukaryota; kingdom Metazoa; phylum Platyhelminthes; class Trematoda; order Strigeidida; family Schistosomatidae; genus Trichobilharzia; species Trichobilharzia regenti. The sequence goes on along the minus strand of OX235267.1, from coordinate 157,245 downwards.
GAAGACGAGCAATTGCAACATTTAGACCTGAAATATTCATGAAATCATATTACACTTCTTCTTACGACTTATTTTTCATTTTCAATCCAGGTCTTGTACGATTCACTCCAAAAGTGCATTAAACCAACATAAGCGTACTTTAATCTGTCATCGGGTATCGTTTTGCTATAAGTATGAACATAGTGAGTGCAGGACAACTACATTGTTAGCATTAAATGACCTCCTGACTTTTTGAAATTCTGCTAATGACTTCTCAAATTCATCCCAGCTCAAGAAACGCCTTCCAAGTATGTATTCACCAAAAATTCCACTTAAGTCTGTGCTCCTTTCACTCGAATTGACTACCTGCAACGGACTAAAATAAAATTATCAATCAGTATCCATCTATGTCACAACTATTCCTAGATAAATCGTAAACAAACTACATCGAAATACAGGGATGATCGATAACCATCAAGAAAATACCGCACGTATAACCTAAATCACAGAAAAACACAAGAACCCACCGGTTCGTTGACATCGCAAGCAACCGACAGACCAAACAACGAATTGTACGACGAACAAAGCCTAGTACATGCACAAACAAAGAAAAACAAAGCGTTACAATAGTCTAACTCACGTTTATAGTCATCACATTTCCTGGCAAACGACGGAAACACAACCACGCCAAGGCAGCATCCGACAACACGCATCCAAGGTTAATTCAAACTCCAAATGACCGTCACCGTTCTAGCCAATGAAAGACGATAAAACCTCAGTCGCGGAAAAGATAACTCGCACAACATATATCCTCACCCTTCCGCCTTCGACTCTCCGTCTTCTCCACCATCTCAACTGCCGTCGATCAATTTTAATCACCTGCTTTCTATCTCAAATTTTTGCAGGAGCACCGTAGTTCTTCCTACGTACTTTGGTCGACCTCCGGCAACGTCAACATTGGAGAATTAGTACTGGAGCAGTCTTCCCGCAGCACCTGGAGTCTATTACGTTTATTGTGGACTTTGGATCTTTGTAAACCCAAGTAACCAAACTTTAATACATTCTTCCCGTAACTAAACTGATTTGGTACTTTATTTTCTGTTTGAATTTGGGTAACTGAGCTAACCGAGTGAAAGGTCCACCACAATAATTGGTGAGCCCGTTTTTTTTTTTTTTTTTTTTTTTTTTTTTTTTGAACCTTTTTGTTTCGATAGTTAACTCGTTTTTAACATTTTTGTTGCCATTTTGGCCTTTTAAACTCGCATTGCTTTAATTTTTGTTGTCACAAGTTTTGCTATTCTGTATATCTCTATACTTAAATATTTTTTTGACAATGGCTCCATATAAACCTACCATTATTCCCGAAGAACTTCATAAAGGCGAAGTGACACAGAACTCTCCTGTTACCGCCTTGCCGGATTCCACATCTATGAAGGACGCACCACTGTTTTGGTTACTTTCCCAGTTAACATCTCAAATGCAAGACTTACGACTGGAAGTGTCTGAGCTTCGAGCACAAAGGAACCAGTCACATACGGTATCCAAGCAACGGCGATCAAGATCTAGACGACGTTCTAGAACACCGTCCCAAAGCCGTAACATTTGTTGGTATCATAGGAGGTATGGGCATAATGCCCTGAAGTGTCTTCGACCGTGTATGTACAACAGTAGTAACTCATCTCAGGGAAACTCCCCAGCCAGACAGTAATGGCGACGGCTGTTAATGGCAATCACCCCAGTCGCCTTTTCTATGTGAGGGATTTGACTACCGGCACATTATTCCTGGTAGATACAGGCGCCGAGGTCAGTGTTATTCCCCCCTCACTATCCAGGCGATCAGCCAAAATACCTGGAAAACTTTCACTTCGTGCTGCCAACCAAACCAACATACAGACGTATGGCGAACAGTCAATGATTTTAAACCTAGGACTACGCCGACGTTTCACATGGATCTTCATAGTAGCTGACGTACGTCACGCTATACTAGGTGCAGACTTCCTAAGTCACTTCAATCTGTTGGTTGATATCAGCAAGAAAAAACTGGTTGACAATTGCACCCAACTCAAGATCCACGGTATTACATGTGACTACTCTGTTCATAGCATCTGTATAGAAAAGCCGGAGAGTGAAATGTTCTCTGCTTTATTGCAACGATTTCCTAAAATCCTTAAACCATCATACAACGTCGAAGATATATCTCATACAGTTACGCATAAGATCATCACAACAGGACAACCTGTGAAGGCACGTCCACGACGGTTACCACCCGATAAACTAGCAGCAGCTAAGTCGGAATTCGAACATATGATGCAGCTAGGTATCATACGACCATCTAACAGTCCATGGTCTTCACCTTTGCATATGGTACCTAAAACTAATCATGACTGGCGACCATGTGGAGATTATCGCGCTTTGAATAACGCTACGGTCCCAGACCGTTATCCTATACCTCATCTCCACGACTTCTCCTTGACCTTACATGGAAAGACCGTTTTTACTAAAGTTGACTTGGTCAGGGCATATCATCAAATACCAGTCGCTCCAGAAGACATTGCAAAAACAGCAATTATCACGCCTTTTGGATTATTCGAATTCTTGAGAATGCCTTTCGGACTAAAGAATGCTGCTCAAACATTTCAGCGTTTTATGGACCAAGTTACCCAAGGTCTTGATTTCGTCTTTGTATATATCGACGATGTCTTAATTGCCAGCTCATCGATGGAAGAACATATGCAACACTTAAGCCTGTTATTTCAAAGGTTTGAACAATTTGGAGTTGTTATCAATCCAAAGAAATGTATTTTTGGTTCCCCTTCCATTGAATTCTTAGGACATCGAATAACTGCCGAAGGCATCAGACCTACCGAAGATAAGATAAAAACTATTAAGAACTTTCCCGAACCTGATTCCTTAAAGAAACTTAGACGTTTTCTCGGGATGTTCAACTTCTACCGACGTTTTATTCCATCATGTGCCTCCATAGTTCAGCCACTGACCGACCTACTTAGATGCAATTCGAAGAAATTTCAGTGGTCTGAAGAAGCAAAAGCAGCATTTAATAATGCAAAAGATGCCTTATCCAACGTTGTAATGTTATCTCATATCAACCCAGAAGCTTCACTCATTTTATGTACAGATGCATCGCAGGTAGCAGTGGGAGCAGTTTTACAACAAAAGTTCAATAATGACATCACTCCACTTGCTTTCTTCTCCAAAAAGTTGGAACCTGCGCAAACTCGTTACAGCACTTTTGGCAGAGAACTGTTAGCCATCTACCTAGCAGTGAAACATTTCAGCTTCTTACTACAAGGTCGACATTTTACTATCTTAACCGACCATAAGCCTCTTTGTTATGCTTTCACCACTTCGTTGGACAGACACTCTCCGAGAGAAGCCAGACAACTGGATTACATCTCACAATTCTCAACAGACATCCAGTTCATCAAAGGAGATTCCAATATCGTAGCCGATTCTTTGTCTCGATGTGACGTTAATCACCTATCTTCGATAGATATTAGCTTAGACAATATTGCCAAGCTGCAGAAAAATGACGCCGAACTCCATACTTGTAGACGAAACTCCTCCCTACAGTTGCAGGATGTACCTATTCCCCTGTCTGATACAACTATCGTCTGCGACGTTTCAACGGGCGTTCATAGACCTTTTGTTCCACTAAGTTGTCGAAAACCTTTGTTTGAACATCTACATTCATTGTCTCATCCTGGAGTGCGTGCTACAGTCAAGTTAATCAGCGAGCGTTTTGTTTGGCCCAAGATGAACTCCGATATTCGGAAATGGGCCCGCCAATGCTTGCAATGTCAAAGATCCAAGGTACATCATCATACCGTCACACCTCCAAAACAGTTCAATTTACCGGATAAACGATTTCAACACGTTCATATAGATATTATTGGACCATTACCGCCATCCAGAGGATTTACTCATATACTTACTGCGATTGATCGATTTACCCGATGGGCTATTGCTTGTCCACTCAACGATATATCTGCAGAAAATATCGCTTTGGTTTTCTTAGATCGCTGGGTGTCAAACTACGGAGTACCCACAACTATTACAACAGACCGAGGAGCTCAATTTCAATCAACTCTGTTTCGAGAGTTTACGAGACTCCTTGGAGTGAACCATATCTCCACTACAGCTTATCATCCTGCAGCGAATGGTCTGGTGGAACGTTTCCATCGACAACTGAAAAGCTCGCTTATGGCACAAGCTGACTCATCTAAGTGGAGTGAACACCTACCATTAGTTCTTCTCAGTATCCGATCAACTGTAAAAGAAGATTTGGGATGTACACCAGCTCAACTTGTGTATGGTACTACCCTCACATTGCCTGGTCAGTTAGTTCCGTCTAATGATTCAACTGAAGTAAATATCTCCGACTTCACCAACCGCCTTACCCAGCATATGCTTCAGCTTCGACCAGTAGCCCCTCGCCAATCACTTCAGAAAGCTCAAGTAAATAAGAATCTACTCACTAGCAAATTTGTATTTGTTCGCGTCGATGCCATTAGAAAAGGTTTACAGCATCCATATGAAGGTCCTTTTCTAGTACTTAAACGCACCGATAAATACTTCACGCTGAACAAACATGGTAAACCGGAGACTGTTTCTATCGACCGTCTTAAACCAGCGTACACCGACAGCGAACATGAAACACTAGCAACGCCGACACCAATAAACAATCAGAAAGTCAATGCAACTCCAACTCTCCCGCTCTTCACTCTTCCCCCTGTACAGACACGCAGTGGACGGCAGATCTGTAAACCTGCCCGCTATGTTCATTTTATTGACTGACATAAACGTTAACCTCATTTAGACATTCTTCTCATTACTATTGTTGTCGAGATTCATTTCATTATAACCATAAATATTTATTAGTATTATTATTTGCTGTTCGTCAACTGTACTGCAAGCACACGCATTCACCAAGTATATGTATATATCTATTTATATATGAATTTCACAAATGTTAACGAACATGTCATGGTTTATTATGTACATAAATTTTTTATTTAAAATTATAACAAGTTTTGATTTTTTTTAAATTCCTGTATGTGCTTGTATGTGCTAAACTTTATACGACACGGATGCATGCCATACATCCTGATCTAACTTTGTATCCTTATTGTTGTTATTGTTATTTTTTTTATCCTTATTGTTGACATTGTCCCTTATTTATATTGCTTATATTCATGTAATCGTCCACGAGGACAGTACTGATGGTCCTCCGGACCTCTAAGAGGGGGAGCCCTGTGGAGTCCTCAAAAATAAACTTATCCAAATTTTACTACTATGTAAGAAATGAACATATTGTACACTACTTTGTTTTAACCAAAAACTCTGTACTTTGAACTTTACCTCGGGTTTTGAATAAATATATAGTTCTGCCTTCGACTCTCCGTCTTCTCCACCATCTCAACTGCCGTCGATCAATTTTAATCACCTGCTTTCTATCTCAAATTTTTGCAGGAGCACCGTAGTTCTTCCTACGTACTTTGGTCGACCTCCGGCAACGTCAACATTGGAGAATTAGTACTGGAGCAGTCTTCCCGCAGCACCTGGAGTCTATTACGTTTATTGTGGACTTTGGATCTTTGTAAACCCAAGTAACCAAACTTTAATACATTCTTCCCGTAACTAAACTGATTTGGTACTTTATTTTCTGTTTGAATTTGGGTAACTGAGCTAACCGAGTGAAAGGTCCACCACAGATGAAATATTTGTGATGTCATGAATGTATTTGTTGAAATAAATATTTCTAGAAAGCTTCCACGCCATTCATTCATTCGTTGATGACTAATACTTATTGTTTGTCGAGGTTGTAGCGGTAAATAATTCCCCAAAATTATTGACCACAGCAATCACTCATTGGATGCTGACCACCACTGTTTAAGTCGACTTGTTTAGCTGAAGGCTTCCGGTCAAGCATCCCCGCCATTTGGTACCCCGTCGTGTCACGTGCACGATCACTAGCTAGATAAGCGTTTGTCTGAAGACTTGTTTTGGTCCCAAAATATATCTCTTGGTTTGGACGATCAAATATTGGCTTTTGCTTTGTTGTTGGTACGCGAGAATAAATTAATTAGAAGTTGCTGAACGAGATATCCGTCAACCTTTAAACTGGTGAGCCCAACCGCGAACTTCATCCACGATGAATCCGCAGATAACCCCGGTGAGTTCGTTCCATTTTGTATTTGTTCTTGTACCATATATTATTCGACATAACTTTCGTCATGAGTGATCTTAGTCCCAAGGTCATCCGTATCCGCTCAACTCCTAAAACCATTCAGCTCTTACCATACTGGTCAGATAATGCTGAAACGTGGTTTCTGCTAGCTGAAGCAGATTTTTGTGAGCATGGGATAACCGATCAACGTTCACAGTTATTTGCAGTTATTCATGCCCTACCGCGGGAATTCAGCAAGTACGTAACATCACAGATGTGTAATGCAATGGAAACCAATACAATGCCACTAAACAAGTTTCTTTTTCTTCTTTTTCAGAAAGAAACGTTGATGTGGCATCACTGGAGCAAGAGGAAGACCGGTTATCCAAACTTGTTATAAATGATGATAACTAGCTTGTACCCGGGTAATTCGAGTCTGGCTTGCTTGAAATAAACGCTTCCTCCTCGCCGTCTTTACCTTCTTCTTCACCCGTCGTGCTTGTGGTCTGTGTGCGTTATAATTGGTGTCGGAGGTGTTTTATCTACGCAAAGACATGGCATATTACCCTGAAGATGCTCTTCCCAAGCTCTTTCCGGAGGAATGTGCCTCCACATTGCCAAGCATCCCACCACTTCCTCGCCCACCCATGTTCCAGCCTTCCTCAGACTATCCACGCTGGAAGAAACGCATGCAGGCGTACCTCGATATCGCCCCCGCAAGCCACCATTTCATCCACGTCCTCAACAGCCTGTCCGACGACGCCTACGCTCGAGCTGACGCGGCTGGGTTCAGCAACACCAACCCCATGCGCACCAACTGGGAGATACTAGACCAATGCTTTGACTTGAGGCAGAGCTCGCAGCACACCATGCTCAGATTCTACTCCCGTCGACAATTACCAGGGGAGAGTTTCCTGGACTACCTCCATGCCCTCCAGCTCCTGGCAGCTGGCCTTGACTGCCACAAGGACCTCCCCAGCCGAGACCAGGCAGTATGCACACGCTTCATCGAGGGAATGATGCCAGGAGAACTGCGCACACACCTACGACGTCAGCTCCCAACCAGCACAGTCGAACTACAGCGAATTATCCTCCATTTCATGGACGCGGAGAACGATTACACGCCTACACCCAGCAGCTCTCGATATCCACTGCCAACAGCACCCACAGCAGCCACCATGACTCTCGTCTGCAGTGACCGTTCCAGAAGCCAACGGCGTTCAAATGAGGATGCTACGCGTGGATGTTACTACTGCCAACGTTACGGGAAGAACGCCCGCACTTGCGTTCCACGTAACGTTGGCAGTAGTAACATCCACGCGTAGCATCCTCATTTGAACGCCGTTGGCTTCTGGAACGGTCACTGCAGACGAGAGTCATGGTGGCTGCTGTGGGTGCTGTTGGCAGTGGATATCGAGAGCTGCTGGGTGTAGGCGTGTAATCGTTCTCCGCGTCCATGAAATGGAGGATAATTCGCTGTAGTTCGACTGTGCTGGTTGGGAGCTGACGTCGTAGGTGTGTGCGCAGTTCTCCTGGCATCATTCCCTCGATGAAGCGTGTGCATACTGCCTGGTCTCGGCTGGGGAGGTCCTTGTGGCAGTCAAGGCCAGCTGCCAGGAGCTGGAGGGCATGGAGGTAGTCCAGGAAACTCTCCCCTGGTAATTGTCGACGGGAGTAGAATCTGAGCATGGTGTGCTGCGAGCTCTGCCTCAAGTCAAAGCATTGGTCTAGTATCTCCCAGTTGGTGCGCATGGGGTTGGTGTTGCTGAACCCAGCCGCGTCAGCTCGAGCGTAGGCGTCGTCGGACAGGCTGTTGAGGACGTAGATGAAATGGTGGCTTGCGGGGGCGATATCGAGGTACGCCTGCATGCGTTTCTTCCAGCGTGGATAGTCTGAGGAAGGCTGGAACATGGGTGGGCGAGGAAGTGGTGGGATGCTTGGCAATGTGGAGGCACATTCCTCCGGAAAGAGCTTGGGAAGAGCATCTTCAGGGTAATATGCCATGTCTTTGCGTAGATAAAACACCTCCGACACCAATTATAACGCACACAGACCACAAGCACGACGGGTGAAGAAGAAGGTAAAGACGGCGAGGAGGAAGCGTTTATTTCAAGCAAGCCAGACTCGAATTACCCGGGTACAAGCTAGTTATCATCATTTATAACAAGTTTGGATAACCGGTCTTCCTCTTGCTCCAGTGATGCCACATCAACGTTTCTTTCTGAAAAAGAAGAAAAAGAAACTTGTTTAGTGGCATTGTATTGGTTTCCATTGCATTACACATCTGTGATGTTACGTACTTGCTGAATTCCCGCGGTAGGGCATGAATAACTGCAAATAACTGTGAACGTTGATCGGTTATCCCATGCTCACAAAAATCTGCTTCAGCTAGCAGAAACCACGTTTCAGCATTATCTGACCAGTATGGTAAGAGCTGAATGGTTTTAGGAGTTGAGCGGATACGGATGACCTTGGGACTAAGATCACTCATGACGAAAGTTATGTCGAATAATATATGGTACAAGAACAAATACAAAATGGAACGAACTCACCGGGGTTATCTGCGGATTCATCGTGGATGAAGTTCGCGGTTGGGCTCACCAGTTTAAAGGTTGACGGATATCTCGTTCAGCAACTTCTAATTAATTTATTCTCGCGTACCAACAACAAAGCAAAAGCCAATATTTGATCGTCCAAACCAAGAGATATATTTTGGGACCAAAACAAGTCTTCAGACAAACGCTTATCTAGCTAGTGATCGTGCACGTGACACGACGGGGTACCAAATGGCGGGGATGCTTGACCGGAAGCCTTCAGCTAAACAAGTCGACTTAAACAGTGGTGGTCAGCATCCAATGAGTGATTGCTGTGGTCAATAATTTTGGGGAATTATTTACCGCTACAACCTCGACAAACAATAAGTATTAGTCATCAACGAATGAATGAATGGCGTGGAAGCTTTCTAGAAATATTTATTTCAACAAATACATTCATGACATCACAAATATTTCATCTGTGGTGGACCTTTCACTCGGTTAGCTCAGTTACCCAAATTCAAATAGAAAATAAAGTACCAAATCAGTTTAGTTACGGGAAGAATGTATTAAAGTTTGGTTACTTGGGTTTACAAAGATCCAAAGTCCACAATAAACGTAATAGACTCCAGGTGCTGCGGGAAGACTGCTCCAGTACTAATTCTCCAATGTTGACGTTGCCGGAGGTCGACCAAAGTACGTAGGAAGAACTACGGTGCTCCTGCAAAAATTTGAGATAGAAAGCAGGTGATTAAAATTGATCGACGGCAGTTGAGATGGTGGAGAAGACGGAGAGTCGAAGGCAGAACTATATATTTATTCAAAACCCGAGGTAAAGTTCAAAGTACAGAGTTTATGGTTAAAACAAAGTAGTGTACAATATGTTCATTTCTTACATAGTAGTAAAATTTGGATAAGTTTATTTTTGAGGACTCCACAGGGCTCCCCCTCTTAGAGGTCCGGAGGACCATCAGTACTGTCCTCGTGGACGATTACATGAATATAAGCAATATAAATAAGGGACAATGTCAACAATAAGGATAACAAAAAATAACAATACAACAATAAGGATACAAAGTTAGATCAGGATGTATGGAATGCATCCGTGTCGTATAAAGTTTAGCACATACAAGCACATACAGGAATTTTAAAAAAATCAAAACTTGTTATAATTTTAAATAAAAAATTTATGTACATAATAAACCATGACATGTTCGTTAACATTTGTGAAATTCATATATAAATAGATATATACATATACTTGGTGAATGCGTGTGCTTGCAGTACAGTTGACGAACAGCAAATAATAATACTAATAAATATTTATGGTTATAATGAAATGAATCTCGACAACAATAGTAATGAGAAGAATGTCTAAATGAGGTTAACGTTTATGTCAGTCAATAAAATGAACATAGCGGGCAGGTTTACAGATCTGCCGTCCACTGCGTGTCTGTACAGGGGGAAGAGTGAAGAGCGGGAGAGTTGGAGTTGCATTGACTTTCTGATTGTTTATTGGTGTCGGCGTTGCTAGTGTTTCATGTTCGCTGTCGGTGTACGCTGGTTTAAGACGGTCGATAGAAACAGTCTCCGGTTTACCATGTTTGTTCAGCGTGAAGTATTTATCGGTGCGTTTAAGTACTAGAAAAGGACCTTCATATGGATGTTGTAAACCTTTTCTAATGGCATCGACGCGAACAAATACAAATTTGCTAGTGAGTAGATTCTTATTTACTTGAGCTTTCTGAAGTGATTGGCGAGGGGCTACTGGTCGAAGCTGAAGCATATGCTGGGTAAGGCGGTTGGTGAAGTCGGAGATATTTACTTCAGTTGAATCATTAGACGGAACTAACTGACCAGGCAATGTGAGGGTAGTACCATACACAAGTTGAGCTGGTGTACATCCCAAATCTTCTTTTACAGTTGATCGGATACTGAGAAGAACTAATGGTAGGTGTTCACTCCACTTAGATGAGTCAGCTTGTGCCATAAGCGAGCTTTTCAGTTGTCGATGGAAACGTTCCACCAGACCATTCGCTGCAGGATGATAAGCTGTAGTGGAGATATGGTTCACTCCAAGGAGTCTCGTAAACTCTCGAAACAGAGTTGATTGAAATTGAGCTCCTCGGTCTGTTGTAATAGTTGTGGGTACTCCGTAGTTTGACACCCAGCGATCTAAGAAAACCAAAGCGATATTTTCTGCAGATATATCGTTGAGTGGACAAGCAATAGCCCATCGGGTAAATCGATCAATCGCAGTAAGTATATGAGTAAATCCTCTGGATGGCGGTAATGGTCCAATAATATCTATATGAACGTGTTGAAATCGTTTATCCGGTAAATTGAACTGTTTTGGAGGTGTGACGGTATGATGATGTACCTTGGATCTTTGACATTGCAAGCATTGGCGGGCCCATTTCCGAATATCGGAGTTCATCTTGGGCCAAACAAAACGCTCGCTGATTAACTTGACCGTAGCACGCACTCCAGGATGAGACAATGAATGTAGATGTTCAAACAAAGGTTTTCGACAACTTAGTGGAACAAAAGGTCTATGAACGCCCGTTGAAACGTCGCAGACGATAGTTGTATCAGACAGGGGAATAGGTACATCCTGCAACTGTAGGGAGGAGTTTCGTCTACAAGTATGGAGTTCGGCGTCATTTTTCTGCAGCTTGGCAATATTGTCTAAGCTAATATCTATCGAAGATAGGTGATTAACGTCACATCGAGACAAAGAATCGGCTACGATATTGGAATCTCCTTTGATGAACTGGATGTCTGTTGAGAATTGTGAGATGTAATCCAGTTGTCTGGCTTCTCTCGGAGAGTGTCTGTCCAACGAAGTGGTGAAAGCATAACAAAGAGGCTTATGGTCGGTTAAGATAGTAAAATGTCGACCTTGTAGTAAGAAGCTGAAATGTTTCACTGCTAGGTAGATGGCTAACAGTTCTCTGCCAAAAGTGCTGTAACGAGTTTGCGCAGGTTCCAACTTTTTGGAGAAGAAAGCAAGTGGAGTGATGTCATTATTGAACTTTTGTTGTAAAACTGCTCCCACTGCTACCTGCGATGCATCTGTACATAAAATGAGTGAAGCTTCTGGGTTGATATGAGATAACATTACAACGTTGGATAAGGCATCTTTTGCATTATTAAATGCTGCTTTTGCTTCTTCAGACCACTGAAATTTCTTCGAATTGCATCTAAGTAGGTCGGTCAGTGGCTGAACTATGGAGGCACATGATGGAATAAAACGTCGGTAGAAGTTGAACATCCCGAGAAAACGTCTAAGTTTCTTTAAGGAATCAGGTTCGGGAAAGTTCTTAATAGTTTTTATCTTATCTTCGGTAGGTCTGATGCCTTCGGCAGTTATTCGATGTCCTAAGAATTCAATGGAAGGGGAACCAAAAATACATTTCTTTGGATTGATAACAACTCCAAATTGTTCAAACCTTTGAAATAACAGGCTTAAGTGTTGCATATGTTCTTCCATCGATGAGCTGGCAATTAAGACATCGTCGATATATACAAAGACGAAATCAAGACCTTGGGTAACTTGGTCCATAAAACGCTGAAATGTTTGAGCAGCATTCTTTAGTCCGAAAGGCATTCTCAAGAATTCGAATAATCCAAAAGGCGTGATAATTGCTGTTTTTGCAATGTCTTCTGGAGCGACTGGTATTTGATGATATGCCCTGACCAAGTCAACTTTAGTAAAAACGGTCTTTCCATGTAAGGTCAAGGAGAAGTCGTGGAGATGAGGTATAGGATAACGGTCTGGGACCGTAGCGTTATTCAAAGCGCGATAATCTCCACATGGTCGCCAGTCATGATTAGTTTTAGGTACCATATGCAAAGGTGAAGACCATGGACTGTTAGATGGTCGTATGATACCTAGCTGCATCATATGTTCGAATTCCGACTTAGCTGCTGCTAGTTTATCGGGTGGTAACCGTCGTGGACGTGCCTTCACAGGTTGTCCTGTTGTGATGATCTTATGCGTAACTGTATGAGATATATCTTCGACGTTGTATGATGGTTTAAGGATTTTAGGAAATCGTTGCAATAAAGCAGAGAACATTTCACTCTCCGGCTTTTCTATACAGATGCTATGAACAGAGTAGTCACATGTAATACCGTGGATCTTGAGTTGGGTGCAATTGTCAACCAGTTTTTTCTTGCTGATATCAACCAACAGATTGAAGTGACTTAGGAAGTCTGCACCTAGTATAGCGTGACGTACGTCAGCTACTATGAAGATCCATGTGAAACGTCGGCGTAGTCCTAGGTTTAAAATCATTGACTGTTCGCCATACGTCTGTATGTTGGTTTGGTTGGCAGCACGAAGTGAAAGTTTTCCAGGTATTTTGGCTGATCGCCTGGATAGTGAGGGGGGAATAACACTGACCTCGGCGCCTGTATCTACCAGGAATAATGTGCCGGTAGTCAAATCCCTCACATAGAAAAGGCGACTGGGGTGATTGCCATTAACAGCCGTCGCCATTACTGTCTGGCTGGGGAGTTTCCCTGAGATGAGTTACTACTGTTGTACATACACGGTCGAAGACACTTCAGGGCATTATGCCCATACCTCCTATGATACCAACAAATGTTACGGCTTTGGGACGGTGTTCTAGAACGTCGTCTAGATCTTGATCGCCGTTGCTTGGATACCGTATGTGACTGGTTCCTTTGTGCTCGAAGCTCAGACACTTCCAGTCGTAAGTCTTGCATTTGAGATGTTAACTGGGAAAGTAACCAAAACAGTGGTGCGTCCTTCATAGATGTGGAATCCGGCAAGGCGGTAACAGGAGAGTTCTGTGTCACTTCGCCTTTATGAAGTTCTTCGGGGATAATGGTAGGTTTATATGGAGCCATTGTCAAAAAAAATATTTAAGTATAGAGATATACAGAATAGCAAAACTTGTGGTAACAAAAATTAAAGCAATGCGAGTTTAAAAGGCCAAAATAGCAACAAAAATGTTCAAAACGAGTTAACTATCGAAACAAAAAGTTTGGAAACGGGTTTACCCAAAAAGGTTCAAAACGGGCTCACCAATTATTGTGGTGGACCTTTCACTCGGTTAGCTCAGTTACCCAAATTCAAATAGAAAATAAAGTACCAAATCAGTTTAGTTACGGGAAGAATGTATTAAAGTTTGGTTACTTGGGTTTACAAAGATCCAAAGTCCACAATAAACGTAATAGACTCCAGGTGCTGCGGGAAGACTGCTCCAGTACTAATTCTCCAATGTTGACGTTGCCGGAGGTCGACCAAAGTACGTAGGAAGAACTACGGTGCTCCTGCAAAAATTTGAGATAGAAAGCAGGTGATTAAAATTGATCGACGGCAGTTGAGATGGTGGAGAAGACGGAGAGTCGAAGGCAGAACTATATATTTATTCAAAACCCGAGGTAAAGTTCAAAGTACAGAGTTTATGGTTAAAACAAAGTAGTGTACAATATGTTCATTTCTTACATAGTAGTAAAATTTGGATAAGTTTATTTTTGAGGACTCCACACATCATTGATAAACATATTCTCGCTTGTTTGTTTCTTTGTTTGTTCCTTCGTAGTTGAATTTCATTAGAATATTTCAACATACTGAATGATTTTGAAAGTGAAGATCATTATCTGGAGAGTGAGTGGAAATGAGTAAATTTCAGTTAAGAAATTATCTTAGTTGAATGATCAGGTTAAAACACACAGCAGCTCACACTTCAATGACTGTCTGTCTGTTCGCTGTTATGTTACCTCACCAATCGATCAACCGGATTTACTTTTTGACGGTGAAACTCACAGAAACTGCATATCAGGATGGAATCGAGAGGAACCCTTCAATTGGTTGTTAGCTTGGGAATGCTTTCGTGGGTGTTTTTGAAGACCACTTGATAGGTAGCTCGTTCGATTTTGGTTCTATTCTGTTCTACTCTACTTTAGTCTACTCTATTTTATTCTATTCTGTTCTACACTGTGCTGGTACCTGTTCTCTTATTCTTGTCATGGTGATTACGATTTATCACGGTGCATAAAATAGATTTACCCCTCTCCCTGAATACATTTCAGATGAAAATACTATTTCCTTTATTCATTCTAATGACACTGTTCCGTTAGCTACCTAGCTAGTTAGCTGTTGGCATTCATGAAATAAATCGTGAAACGAGAATCAACTAACTTTGAAAGGAGCACAGCCACCACGCTAAGTGTTTAAGATAGTTTGCATGAACAATACAATCAGTTGTTCGTCTGATACATATCCATCTACTCACATTTATTTATTTATTTATTTTGAATACACTTAGTTTAGAAGGCATTTTTATCCAGATCATGTGATTGGTTGTCTGATTGATGAGAATTTGGAAATCAATATGACAGCACTTAACAGCACTCTCACAGGGTGATGATGACTAGACTAGACTAGATCGTCTTCACGCACTACCACCTGTTATTAGTCTCTTAGTCACACTGCGATCTCCTCATTCATACGAGAAACAAGAACACAATGCAGGATACTTGTCACCCACCATATTAACACGAAGTAGTAGTTTACAACATATGCTTTATTCTATACATAGATAGATAGAGAGAAATAAAGAAAGAGAAATTGTCAATAAGACACGTAGATGGATAGATAGACAGATGACCACCACCACGACGACTAATGTTACCAGTGTTACAGGCTAACAATCCAGCATCCCACCTCTACTCTCACGCTGTCTGTCAGACTCACGTCTAACACCACGTGATGACTATCATGTGACTACATCGTCTCAACTAACTTGACGTCTAATTTAGGCAAGTTAAACATTACTCAGACTTGACTACATTCTGTTTCTCACGTTAATGTATAATAATAATAATAATAATGAAAGTAATGCTGCTGAGTATGTTTGTGTCATTGACGAACACTTGTTTCACTTCCACTCTGCTTCCAGTATTGTACCAATTAACTATTTTTCTATTTTGACAGCTGGAGAAACTTATTATTATCATAGGGGGAATGCAAACGACATGTCGCTAAGTTATTATTCACAGATCATAAGATTACGATTAGAAGGGAACTAACTGGAATTAGCACACACTTTTATTCTAGCATATTTGATGAATAGCCAGCCAGCCAACCGGACTAGCAACATGTGGGTTAGTTCCAGACAAATTATGAGACGAGCCTCCAGCAGGTATTTTACTCACAGCACTACCCATAAGCTGAGATACTGTATTGTCTGTTTGTGTTATTAGCTCTAAGTGTCCAGGTACTTGACGTGATTACTGTCAATACTGTAGGCATTTGAATCAAGAAAAATGGAGATTACAAAGTGTTTGACTAAAGGGTAATTTCGTACAGGCCAGCTTACGCCAACTCTGGCGTAGAAGTCACATCGGGCTGTCGACCAAGTGTTGGTTAGCCTGACCGGTCAATCAGAACTATATAAACCCGAAAGATTGAACCATAGACGTTGGTTGGCGTAGAGAGCAGGTTGAAAACACCATCAATGAGTGTAGTCGCCTGCCGAATCGATCAGCACTGTAGCATATATACCAGAGGGACTTTGTGATGAGTCTTGGTTGGCTTGACCACAAATCAGCACAAGAGAGTTTGATTCAGAGAGATTGAAGTGTATATGATGGCTGACCCATCCAGTCAACCAGTGATAGAGTTCGCCAACCGCAGAGATCGAACCTTGATATAAATGGTAAAGATAACGGCAAACCTGAAAGGAATTGACGGAAGGGAGTAATGCACATATATACCATGATGAAATTTTGATTCTTTGACCGGGGTACCTAACCTGTCTTATACTCTGATGGTGTTCTCGTGACTTTTGTTGCCAGATCAACCAAGGGAGATAGTACGCGACCTAAGGGTTGTATTCAAAGTTTGAAGAAGGCTGTGTGCTATGTGCATGTACCTCGCCGTAATAATGTGTACTCCCTTTTACATTGTTTAAGCGATCCAGTTTGGCTTGTCATTTACGGGTTTGCTTCCCCTCATGCACCTTGCTTCCTGTTGGACTGCATGTACGCTGGTCTGGTAGACTTGCACCCGGGTTGCAGCCTCGAACCTTTAGTTCTATGCATCTGGGAAAACGGTGTGTAGAATTATCGGAGTGCAAATCTGCGCCGATGAAGAGTATGAATCAACGTGGACTGCATACTGTTTTGAACATCGACATCTTGAACGCATATTGCGGTTACGGGATATCCTGTGGCCACGTCTGTCCGAGGGTCGACTTTCCATCTATCACGATGCACTTTAAGTTGTGGATTGAACGAGTGTCTGCCGTATATCAACGCGGGTTGCTGGTCAAAGGTTCCATCCTAATTTGTCCGGCCACAGCCTAGTCTGGTGTAGAACTTCTAATTGAGTCGCCACGGCAGGTTGTGCTCGAGTCGTAGTTTGATGATACATGTGGTTATTTGACCGCAGGGCAATGTGGCGTTTAGGTTTATTCTTGGCATTACTGCTCTGCCCCAGGTCCAGCAATGAGTACGGCGTACCGTTCTACCCTAAACAGGGTGAAAGACCCATTATAGTGGAGACCAAGCACGACAATTTTGTCCAAAGTTAACCCTGGAGTCGGGTTGTTTGAGATTGCAGCCCAAAGTGGATGGTAAACTCCATCCTAGGCTAAATACTTGCACGAGTTCGATATTAAACAAGTACCGTGAGGGAAAGTTGGAAAGTACTTTGAAGAGAGAGTAAACAGTACGTGCAACCGCTTGGAGATGAGGGGTGGAGTTGAACTGCGATCCTTGGGAATCCAGCTGATGAGCATGATTTGTACTTAGGCATATTGACCGCCCTTCAGTGTCTGCTTAACTGCGGGTGCCTGCCTCTTGTGGGTATGTGTGGTACTCTTATCATGCGCCAAACGCACTGGAGGGTGTTTGAGTCTGCTTGTCAGTGCACTTTCTCAGGGTGTTCACCACGACCGGCACTGCTGTCTGTCTGCTGTTGTCAAACTGATCAGGTCTGATTACCGTTGGGCTTGGTTGGATTGGCATGTGACCTACTGGTCCTTTCTGTGGGCCGTGAGTGTTACTAGCCGGCTATAGTGGATCTGTACGTGTGTCGGAGACTGCGGCTTTGCATGTACGCTCTGTCCTTCAGACGTGGTTGTTTCCGGTTTCGTCTGGTCAGTTGTTGGCTTGATCTTTTTGAGTTGGCAGTAGTGTGTGTGCCTTAGTTTTGGGCCAATAGAATGTGGTGTTGTGGTAAACTATTCACCTGACCCGTCTTGAAACACGAATCAAGGAGTTTAACATGTGCGCGAGTCACTGAGCTTTACGAAACCTAAAGGCTCAGTGAAGGTAATGGTTTGGCTTGTCCAGACTAAGATGAGATCCTGTTGTTCTGCTAAGAAATTCCAAGCTTCGAGCAGCAGGCACATCACCGGCCCGTCCCATGACGTAGACATGTGGCCTTGTGTTATGTGCTCTGTTAGGGCAGAGCAACAGCTCACATGTTGAGACCCGACAGATGGTGAACTATGTTTGCGAAGGCTGAAGCCAGAGGAAACTCTGGTGGGGGACCGTAATGATTCTAACATGCAAATCGGCCGGATAATGTGAGTATAGGGGCGAAAGACTAATCGAACCATCTAGTAGCTGGCTCTCTCCGAAGTTTCCCTCAGAATGGCTGGAATTGTCAGATATAAACGGTTTTATTCGGTAAAGCGAATGATTAGAGGCACTGGGGAGGGAACATCCTCAACCCTTTCTCAAACTTTAAACGGGTGAGAAGCTTAACTCGCTTAAATGGAGTTTTGTATTGAATGTGAATGCCAAGTGGGCCATTTTCGGTAAGTGGAACTGGCGCTGTGGGATGAACCAAACGTGCGGTTAGGGTGCCTAACGCGACGCTCATGAGATACTACAAAATGTGTTGGTTGATCCAGACAGCAGGACGGTGGCCATGGAAGTTGGAAACCACTAAGGAGTTTGTACCAGCTCACCTACCGAACCAGCCAGCGCTGAAAATGGATGGCGCTCGAGCATTGGACCTATACCGTACCGTTGTTGCAAGCTAGGCCTAAGCAAGTTGAGGGAAAACTGACTTGGTCCAGGTATGGAGTGATGGAAACGAGTAGGAGTGTCCCTGTGGCTAGCGGGAAGCCTCAGGCGTAAGCCTAGGTGAAGCAACCACAGGCGCAGATACTGGTGGTAGTGAATATTCAAGCGAGAACCTTGAAGGCTGAAGTGGTGAAAGGTTCCCTGAAGACAGCAGTTGTCCATGGATCGGGAGGTCCTAAGTGATCCAGTATATCAGAACAGAGTCGGGATGCCTGAGATTTTCTGCCTGCTGGCTTGCTTTGTATTTTTGCCGAAATGTACTGTTGCAATGCAGCTTCCTGTA
Organism: Trichobilharzia regenti; assembly: GCA_944472135.2. Classification (NCBI taxonomy): domain Eukaryota; kingdom Metazoa; phylum Platyhelminthes; class Trematoda; order Strigeidida; family Schistosomatidae; genus Trichobilharzia; species Trichobilharzia regenti. The sequence continues at coordinate 138,188 of OX235267.1, read as the reverse complement.
GCGAGAGGGTTTCGGGTGAAAATTCCTGACCCTGCTACTGAGATTAGTCAATATTGGATCATCGATTCTGAAGTGTACCTCGAACGTTTGAATTTTCGTTTTAACCATTCAGCTTACTCTTCAAGGTTACTGCCTGTTAGGCATGGTTATTCCGGCGGTTTTCTGATGTTCAAACTATGCTTGTCTACTTTCAGGTCGGCTACGAAGTGTGCAGCGATTGGTTATCCAGAACGAGGCAACGGATGACCAACAGGAGTCCCCCTTCCCTCTCATCTAATTGTATTGTGATTGGTTGTGAATGTAATCCTTGACTTTGAGTCTTCGTTCTTACTAGCACGCGACACTTGTGTGATCACACTGCTAACGTGCGGTTTGCCCTCTGTTTCAGACCATTGCTTGACAAGTAGGATCACATAAACGGCGAGCCTGCCAACGCGAAATCTTTCTTCTTAAAAGTCTCGACTGAGTGAGGCTTCCAAGAACACTTCTCCTGTCGAACAGACAACATCCAACGAGATTGATCAATTAACTGAAGTGTTGGCTCCAACTTTCCAATCAAACCAGCCTGCGTCGCGTTATGTCCATCCTTTGCCGCATAAACTGGAGGTAGGTGATGGCTTCGAGCTGTGGTCGGATAAGGTGCGCCAATACATGCCTCACCCGAAGGCATTCGTCATCGATTCCGTTGGATGGTCCTTGGAAATGTACAAAATTGGTTTTGATTATGTGCATATGCCCTTGACCACCCTCTTGAGTACTCTAAGAGCACAAATAGTGCCACCAGTACCTCACACTGAATCGCCGAAAAGATTCAGTGAGTGCAACCAGAGACAACCAGTTCACCTTATATCTCCGCAAGCCTGCACGTTAAGCTATGCAGGACAAGGGTATTCAGAGGTTGAAGACGCTATATTTTCGAAGTTCTCGCAGGGTATCGACTTCCATTACAGGAAGGATTTCAACTGCCTCCATGGCAGAAGCTGAAACTAGGTCACGCCTAGTGAAAAGCCTGCAAGAGCCAGGAACCACATGCCTACAAGTAAACGCAATGGGATATCAGAACAGAACAACAAAACATGCACAGAATCCCACACCACCGTGGAAAGGACAGCCACAGTCGCAATCCACTTCGAGAAACGATTGCTACTACTGCAGGCGGTTTGGTAAGCTTGCTAGGAGCTGTAGTCACAGTGCAGGTGAGTCACATGTCGATGTGAATTGCGTGCCTGCTGTAAACCTAATCGACGTCACCCCCTCCCCGAAAGTTGTAAGGTATATAGGTGGAAAAAGCGCGTTATGTTAGTTGACTGAGGAGCAACTTGTTCTGCCGTACATTCCTCATGTGTTCCAGAGACGTTAAGGCCCACAATAAGGACTCACAATTTGCAGCTTACGACAGCCAGTGGAGATTGCATGCAATCGCAGGGAGTGGTCCTGCTGCCTCTTAAATTGTGAACACTGTCGATTCAGCACGCTTTCATCATCTCTACCCGGGTGCCGTGGCAGGTTATCTCGGGAGTCGACCTCCTGGAAAAGCTGTCCGTAACAATAAATTGCAGTAAGAGGATTCTTATACTGAAGGACTGTTAAACCCCATTTGTTATAGGGCACGACTTAGAGCACGGCACTTTTGGCGTGCAGGGAGATGCTAAGATTGCGAAAAAGCGAATGCTAACGACTATAGAAACCCTACTATCGGAAACGACAGTCAACTTTAATAAAATACTAGACAAATATGGGGACTGTTTTGACTGGGATGGAAAAAACCCGGGGAAAACAAAAGTGGTCCAACATCACATAGAAACGGGTAACGCCCCACCTTGTAGACAACCTGTACGGTGAGTACCTGCACATTACCAGAAGGAGCTTAATAGGTTAGTTGATGAACTGTTAGAGAAAGCTGTCATCAAACCATTTGTATCTCCATGGGCTTCCCCGGTAGTTTTAGTTAAGAAATCGAATGGGACACTCGATTATGTGTAGGTTGCCGTAAGTTAAACCTGTTAACTAGACGAGGCTGCTTTCCCCTTCCACGCATAGACGGCACTTTTGATGCCTTAGAGGGGTCGAATTGGCTTACCACTTTAGATTTGGCATCGGGATATTGGCAGGTTGAAGCCCACCCAGATGGCAGGCAAAAAATAACATTCATTGTACAAGCAGGCATGTATGAGTTTGAGACAATGCTGTTTGGGTTAGTCAATGCCCCAGCAACATTCCAACGCCTCATGCAAATGGTCCTGAGTGATTGTATACCAGGTAATTGTTTGGTATATCTAGATGATGTTATCCTGCATAGTAAGATGACCGAACATTTAAGTGATATTTCCGAAGTGTTAGAACGGATGCAGACCGTTGGGTTAAAACCGAACCCATCGAAATGTCAATTCTTCAGGAAAGAAGTGTGTTTCTTAGGTCACATCGTTTCAGCCGAAGGCATTAAATGTAATCCAGCAAAAGTTCAGGAAGTTAAAGACTGGCCGCTCCTAAACTCAGCCCCCAAGTTACGTAGATTTTAAGGGTTAGCCTCGTATTATCGACGTTTTGTTCTTACTTTTCTTTGCTTGTAGCTTCTTTATTCGACATTCTTAAGAAGAAAGACTACAGCTGGACAGCATCAGCTACGGAAGCGTCGGTGGCACAGTGGTTAGGACTCTCGCCGACAATGCACATGGTCTGGGGTTCGAGCCCACGCCGACGCACACCTGATATCTATGGTCGGCCTGCGAAATTTGGGCTACCGATATCCACGTTGAAAATTCCATACTTGTACCAAAAACATGGTGTGGAATCAAGCTGTAATCAAAAATAAAAATAAAATAAAAAATAAAGACTTAAGAACTGTTTATGTAGCCCCCCTATCCTAGCATGTCCGAATGTTTTTGACCAGGCAGGTCCATTCATCCTAGATACAGACGCTGGCGACATTGGTATCGGGGCTGTTCCGTCTCGAAAAGACGCAGATGGAGTAGAAAAGGTGATGGCCTATGCAAATCAAGCTATCAACAAGAGTGAGAATTACTGCACCATGCGGAAAGAAATGCTGGCACCGATCAATTTTGTTAAACACTTTAGGGCATTTCTCCTCGGTAGACATTTCGTTGTGCTCACTGATCATAAAACCCTTGGCTGGCTACATAAATTCAAAGAAACTGAGGGTCAGATTGCTAGATGGCAAGAAATAATATTTCTTGAAAAAAAACAGTAAAAAATGATGAACCCCATATATGTTATATATTTTAAATTATTAACACCTTTTAAATACTTCTGCACCTCTCTGCCGGTTTTCTCGTGTCTTCTTCTCTTTTCAAAGGTACTGCCTTCAACGAAAGTACTGATACAGAGCTGCTATTCTCCACTTATTCGTGATATTGCTAGCCCATGTGGTGAATAACGGGACCACCTATATTATAAAATTTGCTGACAAGTTCAAAGTCGGTCTCATATGCAAGTGCAAATGTCACATATATGGTGTACTTACGGGTGAATTTAAAGTTTTATAGATTTTGAACACTTCATGAACCATTTACTGATAATTATTGTTTATTCTGCATCCCTTATGTATCACGTCAGCACCTGTACAAAAATGCTACTTAACTTCCACAAATAACGCAACCATTTATAATTCCCGCGTGAAATTGACATGTATTTTTTCAGTCACAGTTTAGATTTGACGCTATATCTTATGAATTATTCGGTCGAAAGCAGACCTCAAAAACTATCTATTTCCTTATTTGTACACTTCATTTTAAATGTTTCTCTCACAATTACCAGTATTCAACTTATTTCTAAATTAACAAATCATATTATATATTCTATAAGTTATAATAAGTGCACATGTGTTCATGCCTGTAAAACTGGCTGGTTTCTGTTCCAGAAATAAAATATTATTATTAGGAACACCTACAAGGGTATGATTTCGAGTGCATGCGCAGACCGGGTAAAAATCAGGGAAATGCAGATGTATTGTCAGGAAAACCTCTTGGGTATCACGGTGACTGTCCATCATGCACCGAAGCACAAGTTTCGCTGCTCCAGCTAGAGGCTCATACTTCATACAGTTGGCTCGAACTTCAGGCTTCAGACCCTGAACTGAGCTTGATTTACAAACGTGTTCAAAGTGGAGGAGAACGACCGACAATCCAGGAAATAAGTAAGCTTGGATGGGAAACCCGGTGTTTATGGTCTCTGTGGGATAATCTGAAAATTGTCGATAACATCCTCTACTACCAACATGGACCCACTTATATTCGTCACGTTGTGGCTCGCCAGCCGGCACTACCCATAGTACTATTGTCATTACACCAGCAGTTAGGCCACGCGGGCTCAAGGGAAATGATCGAAGCGGCTAAAGGGGATTATTCATGGCCTCATCACAGGAAAGACATCATAGATTTCTGTGACTCCTGCGAGGTATGCCAAACTATTAAGGCTCCGGACAAATATAATAAGGCACCCTTAGAACCCATTATAAATGGTCATCCAAATGACTAATTACAAATAGACTTGGTTGGGCCTCTCCCAGTAACCTCCAGATATAATAACTATATTTTAGTCATGGTAAACCATTTTACCAAATGGTGAGAGGCTATCGCGATTCCACAGATTGACGCTGTAACCATCACAGAGTCAATTTTTGACCACTGGGTCAGCCGTTGGGGGGCACCAATCAGCTACACTCAGATCGAGGATCCAGCTTTGAAAGTATCGTCGCCAGCGAACTCTGTCGCATTATGGGTATCCGGAAGACACGCACCACCTCGTACCACCCACAGGGAAATGGTTTGTTTGAACGCACCAATCGGACACTTAAATTTCTCTTGCAGGCATTTGTAGACCAGGGCAATGGGTCCGATCGCTCTCGCTGTGTTTAATGGCATACAGAGCAAGCTACGCGTCAAACGCCTCATTATGTGGTCACTGGAAGAGAACTCCGGTTGCCAATCGATCTCACTTCAAACATACTAGGAGAGGACACACTGATTACATCCGAACACGTAATCAGACTTAGACGAAATCTGAACAAGGTACACCAGGTGACTAGGGATGCCAATTTAGTTGAAGATTGAACCATCAATTCATGGTTGTTTGCTCAAACTCAACTCCTCCATATTTTTCGCGGGTCATCAATCCGGCACTCATCGTCTCATCAGTCGCTGTTCAGAAAGAAGTCAGGAGACAACCGTCAGAAGTAATATTGTGATTTATTATTGTAATATTTGTTCACAGACTTTAGTTGTAAAGTCAGCTATATATTGGTGTTACAATAAAGAATTCTCGAGTCGCCAATCAACGTTCTGGTTTTTGTGTTGGCCAATACAGAGTGTTTCTGAAGGTTTTCGAGGTCCAGCGTAGCGAGAGTTGGACATCGACAGTTTAACCACTACAAGTACCAGAAAGAATACTATGAGAGGAAAGCACATGGATCACCTGTGGAACCAGGAGACAAGGTGATGCTACTTGAGGCGGCACTACCTAAAGGGAAGGCTCTTAAATTCCATAAATGCTGGGAAGGACCATTTACTGTAGTAGAGGTACTAAGTGACTGCACCTGTAGGATTCAGGAACCCAATTCCTCCCATATTCTAGTCACACACTTCAATAAGATAAGATAAGATAATAGCTTTATTCCTAATCAGTTCTTGTGATACAGAACGGAATTCTCAGCATTTTACTACAATACTGCACCCAGTTAGTACGTTAACAATAAATAAAGTTCTACATAGAATAAAGTTATCTCAGTCACTTTTGACAACAACATATTAGCATGTCGGTAGCAAAGCCAAAATTTAAACAGTGTTTGAATGTGTTAGAAAAGTAGATACTACCAGCGACTTTATTGCATATCCCCTCAGTGACGCTTGTTGCTATGTTGCTATTGGTTTCAAGTGGCCTTGGTTTTGGGGGAAGATTTAACTGATGTAATATTGTGACTTCAGTTTATTTGTATATATACTATTGTGTATCGAGCTGCACTGAGTTCTTAGTGCAACTGTATGTAACTGCATTTACTTAAAGTAAAACATTACGAATGCTCCTGTTTTTAAAATAAAAAACATGATTCTTTTCATTAAGTGTAGTAATGAAGAATGGAATTTCTTCCACGTCAGTGGTATTTAATTGAAGAATTAATCTCTGTAGGCCCTTGAAGAAATGAATTCGGCACGGAGAACTCCTGTGGAAACCGAAAGCACTTTTAGTTTACTAAATGCGTCGGTGGCACAGTGGTTAGGACTCTCGCCGACCATGCACATGGTCCGAGGTTCGAGCCCACGCCGACGCACACCTGATAATTATGGTTGGCCTGCAAAATTTGGGCTACCGATATCCACGCTGAAAATTCCATACTTGTACCAAAAATACGGTGTGGAATCAAGCTGTAATAAAAAAATCTTACTGACTCCCTGTATAAATTTGATCTGTCAAGTGTTTATGTAAAGTCTGCTGGTGTATTCAGTAAGGTAAAAGTTGTAGTGCATAACTCCTAGACTTGTTGTAGTCATTGGTATTGCCAGGATACTACTTACTCGTTTCATGCAGCCGAAATATTCAATTCTCACTTTATTGAGGAAATACTATAGTGCCTGCAAAAGTAGTGCGTCAGTTTACGAGTTTCGTTAAGCCTACAGAATGTTTTCTATTCACTGAATACTGTTTGCGAATTATCCGAGAAAACACATTTCCGAGTGGGATGTAATACAAGGCTGAATTCTTAAACTGTCATCCTTATGTCAGTTCAATTCAATCACACATATATTAATAGGATAGTCTGTAATTGACTTTAGAGACTTACCAGGGAATATTCTCATCAACTTACGTTTTGCTGATGATATTGTCCACCTAGACTATGAGAAGTAACCTCTGATGCTGTAAAATATGAAAATAATACCGGTGTTTGATTATAGGTGTCCGCGTTCTATCTCATGAGTAAAGCAGTATAATATGGCGAGTGCTGTTGAGGTTACGCATAAATGTTTAGGTGAACAGGGTTGGTCTTCAAGGTAGGGAAGCTGAATAGGTTGAGATGGCTAGAACACGTGATGGCATACAAAGCCATCGCCTTTTTCCAAGGACAATGCTAGCCAGCACATGTTAAGGTTTAAATGTGTTTGGGTTGGTCAAATGAAAAACTAGTATTGGTTCATAAAATTGTTGATAGTCAGCTGGAAGAACTACCGGAGATGTGACTGTAAATATTTGGTACCGGTACAGGTGCATTCACTCTGTGTAATCTCACGTATCTATTCAACTCATGTTTTTCCTTGTCACTATTTATTCTCCCTCACATTTTCGCTCGTTAAACTTCCATTTAGTTTTATGTCTCTACCTTTGTGTGCTACATGAAATGTGGTAAATTAAACAGGTGGACTTCTCTGCAAACTCATACTGAAAGCTAGTCAGAATGACACAGTCTGGACATAACTAAATGCGAAACATTGATAAATGATCTCCAAAATTTCAACAAATGATAAGTGTCAAACACGTATCATAAACCGTTAATGCCCAGCTCTCGCTACGCTCGGGCCCACGCTGTTCTTCGAAGATTTCAGAAACGCTTAGTTATAACGGACGAAAAAACCAAAACACCGATCTGCCGCTTGAGATTTCTTTATTGCTACACCAACATATAAAAAGAATAAGTGAACTAAGGTCTGTGAACAAATATTACAATAATAAATCATAATGTTACTTCTGACGATGTTTCACTCTTCTTTCTGAACAGCGACCGATGAGACGATGACTGTCGTATTGATGCCTCCGCGAAAATTGGGGAAGTTGATTTTGGGCAAACAACCAAGAATTGATCGTTCAATCTTCAATTCCATTGACACTCCCCGGCAAAAAAGGGATCCAACCCTTTTTTCCTTCACGACCAATACACGTTGACTTGGATGCCATTGCGAGAACCTGGGTCACACGGACAGAGCTGAAATGGAAAACAAACAGAAAAGCCAACACACCACAAGCATACCCACAGCACAATCTCACACATCGTTGACGACCTGCGCCTCCAGACAGAGACCTCCTCTTGACATCTTGCAACACAATCGCCACTTGCTAGAATGACTCTTGCAGAATGCAAAGTGACCATGGCAGCACCTCACGATACTCTACGCACATCCACTTATCTACTCATTACCAATTACCACTGAAATCGCTTGTCACTCATTCTGCCTCAGTTCTAGTAACGGTGATGTATGCGAGCCTCAGTCGTTTACACTCTTTCTCCCCGGCGTGTCGGACCGTAGCTAACAATTATCTCCGTGTGCATTTCATTCTCAGCAATAGCTTAGCCTCCCCGGCGTATACGACCCATCTGCTGTCCTTAACATCAATCAATTCATTCATGGATGTAGAAGAGTGGACACAACTTCAGAAGTAATCACGACGAAAATTTTAACAAAATTATGCAATAACAACGAGGCACGAAAACAACAAGTAAACACAATGAATCCAACAAACACCAATTGATATGACACACTACACATTTATACAAACAGTACACACAAACACGCAGTTCATGTCTTGATGGAATTCCTTTGAAGAATCGCAGGGCTAACACCAGTACGCCTACAAACCTTCACAGGTTGACCATTGTAAGTTGTGGAATGTCCGGACACAAACAACATTATTCAACAATTACAATAATTGGAAGTCACACAATTATTTAACACAAACATATGTACAATCAACACATCAAATGTTGTGGATTCTGACACGACAAACTACCCTTGAAGAACTGTAGGACTTACAGCAGTACGCCTACATTCCTTCTCAGGTTGATGATCCAAGTGGAAGTCGTCCGGACACAAACAGAATTACCAACAGCTAGATGACAGATGATATCAATTCAGTATATACAATATGAACATATGTACAAAATCACACACCGAGCACATTGGACTGCTCATTGATGCGCTACCCTTTGAAGAATTGTAGGACTTACAGCAGTACGCCTACAACCCTTCTCAGGTTGACGCTCTAGGTTGGAAAATCGTCGCAGAGTTCATTTGCTAACTTCCTTCTATGAGCTATATCCTCAAATCTGAACGGCAACACGCCCATGTCATTGTATCGTAGAATATAGATGACCAACAAACACACGACATATCTCATCAACCAAGTGTAGAAACAGAGTAATTTACACCAAAGATAATAACATTCAAATAGTAACTTGAAACTAGAAATGCCTTTATTCGTGCAAGTCAATTTAACAATTACTCTCTCGTTTACACTTGGCTTATCCTCACTAAACTGACCATTGATATTCGTCCTTTCAAACGAACTGATACTAGCATAGTCATTGCACAAGATACTTGAGTTCATGGGTGTCTGTTTCATTGTGGATGACAGCACCAACGACGACTGATTGATATCAGTTGATGAAGTTAGCGGTGGATCAGAAGCTGTTGTTGCTCGACTTTCAGAAAGTTGTCTACCTGCAAGACCACCACCACTGCTGTCTTTTACTATCAGCTCATGTTTAGCACTAGCATCTGATGATAGGTGGGCTTCACTCTGATCAATTACACTGACGGTTTGACAAGTATGCATGCCTTCTGCAACTGCACCTGCATTTATTTCTACTTCACGTTCAAGTTGTACAGAACCTTTATTTAACTTAGCGGTAGTAGGCATTCCCCCTATTTCATCATGATCAACCAAAGACAAATCTGCACTATCATGATCATTACCACAAATATTCAATTTACCGTCAAGTTCATCATTTTCAAACTCTTTAATAACCGAAGTAGACAATTTTGGTTCCTCCTCACAAATCCTAAAAGGTTTTATAACTTCACTCTGACTAGTAATACCTTGTAAACTTGTAGGGTCAGAACTGCACTCTGAAGCAGCAACTCTATTCTGTGACACTCTATTCAACAATGGCTTACCAGTTGTAACTACAGACTTCCTGACCGCACCGTTATCGTCACACAATTCGGAGTCAGGCCTGGAGTTTACATTTAGCTTATCACTGAACTTGTTTACTGGTTCACTGTTCACCTTTGTATGCACCTCTTGCAAACGTGTAAAACACAACCGTGTTTGTCTTGCATCTTGTAACTTATCTGTTGAGGATGTACTACGAAACCTGTTGCACTCACTAAGTTTATATGCATTACTAGACATCATGGAGCCTTCTCGATATCCACCTCTCTGAGGCTTATTCGTCATCAATGATTGCGTTTTACCCTCAGACTGCTCTATTCTAGGGGTGAGATTCAATATACTGGCAAACTTGCTCATAGATTGATTGACACTATCTTTTACTAGTTTCATGATATCATCAAATTTTGGCTCGATACCCTCATCCTCCATACGGGAGCTCATCTTCACCCACTTCCTTTTCAGTCGAGTAGGTAGGCGTCTTGCTATTGCTTCTAGTATAAAACTCGAGTTGAGGTCACTCATGCGATTCATCGAAATCAATGCATTCTTGTAAATCAGCAAATTATCTAAAAACTCAGTGAGTGCCTGGGAGTCATCCTGTAATTGACCACCATTACCCTTAACAGCCTCGAATAATTTCCCTGCAATCATCGAAGGTCTTCCAAACCTTTGACGTAATATGCTCATAGCCTCGTAGTAGCCCTCTTTTGGCTTCATAAACTTACAGCACTGTATAGCTCTTGCAGCATCTCCGGTGCAATATCTCATCAAATACATTAACTTCGATTCATCACTTGATAGAAAACTACTCAACATGATCTCAAACTCCTTTACAAATTGTAAATAATCAGCCGGGTTTCCATCAAAACACCGTGGTTCAAATTTAGGGAGTTTGATGTTCCTATTATCCCTGAACGGCGAAACAGTAACATCAACCATGTCATGCTTAACATCAGACACATCGTTACAATTAACAGACAAGTCACCATGACTTACTTTCCTGTTTGCATCCAAGACACTCTGTCCCTTCTTTGACCCAGGCATTGTTGGACTTGACCCAATTCCAAAAAGTTCCAGATATTGCTTGTTCAAAGAGGACTTGACCGGCACCAGGAGAAATGAACGGCGACTATCCAAACTTTCACCAACTGTTTGAATCCGCCAGATCTGTTTCCATCGTCAGAAACTGTCAATCACGTCTCATAAACCGTTAATGCCCAGCTCTCGCTACGCTCGGGCCCACGCTGTTCTTTGAAGATTTCAGAAACGCTTAGTTATAACGGACGAAAAAACCAAAACACCGATCTGCCGCTTGAGATTTCTTTATTGTTACACCAACATATAAAAAGAATAAGTGAACTAAGGTCTGTGAACAAATATTACAATAATAAATCATAATGTTACTTCTGACGATGTTTTACTCTTCTTTCTGAACAGCGACCGATGAGACGATGACTGTCGTATTGATGCCTCCGCGAAAATTGGGGAAGTTGATTTTGAGCAAACAACCAAGAATTGATCGTTCAATCTTCAATTCCATTGACAATAAGTGTAGTTCTTAATCTTGTTCTTTGCCAAATGAAAATTAGATACCTTTCAGTAATCTCTTGTTCCACCCGGGACTCGTCTCCTACTTTGCAACTGGATTTGTGCTTTGTCACTTTTGTGCTTAGCTTTCGGTCATTCAGCATTCGCCGTTGTTGTTGACTCAGCGCCTAGATGACTTTGGTTGAATAAGGTTTCGATCGTGCAAACTTGGGTCCTGGGAAGTTGATTGGTTGCATTATCATTTCTCAAATGGAATGCAACATACTGTATATTAGGGTAAATCTTCCGCCTCGCTTGCTGAAGCAGGTGTTCCTCAGGCTATTTTTATCACTCCTTTTCTTTTTTCTCTCTCGTCTTACATGACTTTTCTCTTTCTAATGAGAGCAACTTCGTCAGATACGCTGTTGATCTGACCGTCTCACTTCGTGTCATGTTACAATGTGACTTCAGCAAACTTAACTGGTTCCTGTCTGTAGTCTAAGGTACGTGGTCTTGCGTTAAATCCCTCTAAATGTCAGGCAGTTAACTTTCCCCTCACTCATAAGCGTGAACTGCAAGAACTGTGTCGTTCACAAGATGTTTGTATCAAAAAGGGCACTGAAACAGAAACTAAGTCTAACAGAAAATACCTTGGAGTAAATCTATCCTCTGGTCTTTCTTGGTCATTCTATATCTTGTCGATTTCTAAGAAAACCTCCAGTCTAGCTTACCATGTTATGTAGTCAAGACAGTCAGGAATCATTCAACCTCTCTTTTTACAACTTGTTAACTCTTGCATTGGTCTTAACTGCTCCCCCTTATTCTTTCCTGAATTACTCAAAAACGACTATGTCGTATTGTGCAAGGTATTAAGGTTGTCATTAGGGCAAGTGGTGTACCATTTAGTCAACTCGTTAATGCATTACTTACAAGGCATCTAAACTCATGTGAGAAATGGTCTAAATCTATACTGTCTAACCCTCAACATCCCCTCTATTCTCAGCTCTTCCCTTTAATTTCATCTGATGGAACCGGAAGCCGGAATAAAAGATTATGTGATCGTTTTTGGAATTAAGTAATGCCAAAAATTGTTGTCGTTTTCATTGTCAGCAGTTCACAGCCTATTGAGTTTACGCAAGTGGAATGCTCATTTCCCACTTTCCTGAGGAGACATCAGCTAGGATTCTAGGAAAGTAGTACGTCAGTATGCGAATTTCATGAATCTGTAGACTGCATTCCATTCACTTATTACTGAAACTAAACTATGAAGGAACTGATATTTCAAAGAAGGATGTAGTACAAGGCTCATTTCTACAACTGTCGTCCTTATTTTAGTTCAATTTCATCATAAATGTATTAACCGAATTGTCTGTTACTCACTTTAGGCCCTTACCAGGGAACAGTCTTGTCAACTTAGTGTATGCTGATGGTATTGTCCACTTAGGCTGCGATAAGTGACCATTGAAACTGGAAGATATGAAAAGACTACTGGTTTTTGATCGTAGTGTCTGTACCCTTTCTTCTGTGTTAAGTAGTCTAATATGGTGAGTAATATTGGGGTTAAGCTTAGTGTTAAGTAGAAATGTGATTCCAAACGTTGTTAATGACACAGATGCATTCACTCTGTGTAATCTCACATATCTGAGCAACCCTTATATTTTTTCCATATGACTGTTTGTTTTTCATCACATTTATGCTCATTATAGTGACATTTAATTTCTTTTTTCTTCTACCTTTGTGTGCTACATGGAATGTGCTAACTTAAGCGGATGCACTTGTGTGCAAGCTTCTATGTTGAAAGTCAGTCTGTCAGAATGGCCTATAGTCCAGGTATAATGAAATTCTAAAACGTGGATAAAAATAGGCAAAATGTCAACAAATGGTAATCGTATTTTTTCATTTAGTTACTGTCTAACTGAAAAAAGTGATCTTACAATAATTTCTCCTCTTACCCGAGATAACTCTCACACCCTGTCTCGTTATATCTCATGAGCTAGTTAACTTTATTGCGTGGCCCAATTGCGAAGTCGAAACACATCTGATGAAATATGTTTTGCTTATTACCAACTAAATATAATATTTTTCAAGTGTGGAACGTCACAAATCGAACTGCTACACTTCTGTGCTCATTTCCATGTTAAAACTGAGTAAGTCAGCTTTGTCACTGCAGATGCGTAGTGTCACAACTACCTAGTGTTAATTAGACTAAACAATTATTCATGCCGCTTCCTAAGTACTCTGTGCATTTCCCGATTCCTTAAACTGTCCAGATAAAGTGCACCGAAGAGGAAAACATAAACCAAAAGTCAGTGACACGGACGTAAGAAATAGTGTGAATAGAAGTGAATGAGATGAGTGACCTTCTATCCCCGTTGTACGCTTAACTAAAATACTCATGTATATGAATGAGGCAAAAAGTTGTGTGACTGACTTGATATGATCATGAGCAATAGTTTGTGCTCAAAACGCCACCAAGTAATATTGCTGTACAACACTGTGTGATTTATCAAAATAAAGTCGTATCCATAATGGAGTTATACTCTACCACAGTGCCCAAATTTTATACTTATGTCAAAAATACTTATCTTATGTGTCTCCTAATTGTTTCCTTTTTGTCTTCCTCATTGCAGGTTGTCAGTCTCTGTAGACATTCTACTAGATGTCGTCATACATAGTGTCTGCAAGCAGTCTTTCAATACATCTACCTCCCGCAAAGTTATTGTTACGATGCCTTTAAATCATTTACACTTGGCCGTAATACAATCAGTGTGCTAATATTACTGATGCAATGACATGCAAGACTTGTACATGTTACTGTGAAGTTAGCTTGTAATGACATTCCCTCCATAGTAAATAGAATGCTTGTGATAACAATTCGTCATTATCTTTTCATTGTGTTGATAGTTGCGTATATATTAGAAAAAAGCTAACCTTGTCGTATCAGTTCTCTAAATTACAATCACTAAGTGCCCATACCTCTGCTGAATACCAAGTGCTACTCGTGGCCCATGAAATACTTATTACTGCATTCGAAAATAACAATCAAACTATTATTACATGGAGTAGTTAGACAGAAAGCGTATGAAATTTAGATATTAGTGTGTATCTGAAGTTAACGACACAATATATATGTGGATGTTTCATTTCCAAACTAGAGAATTTTATAGGGTAATGTAGGAGTGAGCGCAATGAGTTATTAATGTATTCTTTGCTGCATACATCTTGTATGAGTGAAATGCTTCTATTCAATTTTCGGCGAAGCTTCAATATCACCCTGCAGGGTTTCTTCAATGCACTCTCATAAAGAATAATACTTGGTACTGAGGAATCCAGCCAAAAGCATCTGTGACACAGTCGAATGACTTTTTCAACTAAAAGCCGCAATACTGATATTAAGTGTGATTTACCTGTAAACTGAGGGACTCTAGTGTAACACAGCACCATATCCCAGCAGGGTATTCTTTGTGTTTTACAGGTACAAGTAGAATTCATGGACTGAGCATTTGTTAAATATGGAGGCGACCCAGTGAGTCACTTAGACGAAAGGCTGACGAAATGCGATACCTTACACACGCACTTTCAGATGTAGGCATGTGTCACTTCACATGAACTCTGGACCATATCGAGTAGGCATTCCTTTAAATTAATTATTGTTCGTATATGTGATGACTTGGTGCGTTTCCTAGTTTGCCTATAATTACGGAATGTACATTATATTAGGGAACACAAATGGATTTTGTGAAAACCAGTGGTGTTCCTTCTCTAGTCTTAATTGATGTCACATTGATTGACACGATTAAAGGAATAGATTGTAACGTGGTGTTTTCTGTAGCTGCGAAACGTAATTACCTAGTTTCGAATTGACATCATGCGTCTAATCCTATTAACCTATGTATGTAGTTCTACCTTCACGAAACCTAGAAGTCAGGAGCGGACTCTCTTTGACAGATCTAGTTTTACTTTGTGACTAATTGGTGAGTCACCTGGTGTTGTGGTGGTAAAAAACAACTCCAAACCTTAGTATTTTCTAGAAATGAACATATTTACTTACTTTGGCGACAATTTAATCTTAGGGATATTAACCTTTACTTAGTAATTTGGATCCGAAAGTAAACGCCATGTTACTAAGTTATTCAAAAGACAGAATGATGAGTGAAACAGTACTCGGATACTTATTCTAACGAAACCGAATAATGATAATCGTTTAGCCTACCAATATGCCGCTTACTTTCAGTCTTAATTCAAAGACAAATTTAATTGCTCACTAAATTAATAGTTCCAGAAGACTGCTCTACTCCTGTCTTCGAAATACTTTACCCGATCGTGTTTTACTTCAAAATATGTGTATACTGGCCAGCTGATGTTGCTTATCCAGTTACACTGTTTTTCAGTTACAATGTCCCATCTATTTCCTATCAAACAGAACATCCCTTAAACCATCAACGAGTTACCATCATTTCTAAATAAATAACCTTAACTATTCGCATGTAAACAATGCTATAAACTTTATCACTTACGTGATGTTTCAACTTTCGATTAATCAGTTTTCCCTTACATGAGCACCTGTTTCAATTTTAACGGATAGTTCTAACCTTTGACTACTGAATTAGTACGTTTCGTTATATACCATCCATACGAAATATAGGTACTGATAATAATTACTGCTAACAGATTTATCACGAGAATGTACTCCATATTGACGACAATATTCCTCAGGGGCGGACGTATCTTCTAAACGCGCTACTCAATACAACACATGACCCTAACCCCATAACTCTGTAGCTCACAACATTCTATAAAGTTAGTAGTGACTATTAACAAGTAGAATGTCTATTTGAGGTATAGAGAATACATTTATTAGTGATTCGACACAAAATACAAAATCAACGGTACTGGAAACCACTTTCTTCAGCAACGAATCCCACGAGGTCACTGGGACTACAGATTATCTAAAAAAGAAAACAAGGGTTCACAGGATGTATACATGAATATGACTACCAGTATAATATTAACGAGATAGCACAGTAAGAATTAATGAAAGTTTATATCGATGTGCGATTACATCAGTCACTATTTTTGACACAAGTGAATATTTAGACGAAGTAATAAGAAGACGTAATTTGTCTGAGTCGTGTAGAGTTGTATTTGTGCAACACATTTTGGACAACCTGGTCACGCATGGACTTGTTATAGGAATACATATGAGATTAATACAGTTAAAAGTCTAGAAAATAAATTTAGGTGGAATTAAAACCACATATTGGAGGTCAAAATAACAATGAAGATCACTAAACCAAATATCAGAGAGACTAGTACATCTACCCTGACTAGTATCAAAACGAAGTTTAACAAAGAAGGTTTCGTGTGATGACGAATAGTCTTGGAATTCACAAAAGTGGTTTAAACTTCCTAATCACACTTCGGCTTCCACAAACTTTAGGATGCAATCCAAACACGTTTTACAGATAGGTTTAAAAAATGTGCAAACGTCAGTTTTATGTCCTGTCCCTATAATATGTTTCGAAATAGAGGAGCTGGGACCCCATTAATAACTTCTGAAGATTCTGTTGCTTCTGGAGGCATTTAGGAATATGATGCGTAGCCCTTACTTGCAGAAATCGATGAGCCTTCCCTAAATGGATACAGCAACCACTTCTAAACCTTACGTCCATAGCTTTAAGAGATGTCGGACACTACTTCTACGTGGTTTTAAAAAAATTTTGTGAATTAACTTCGAACAAGCGCGAATAATGTGGCGTCAGGACAATAACAAAAATCGGAAGTTTATGAAACCAAACTCACTAATAGAACAAAGTGACGCACACGTCAGATGTCTTTACGTACCTGATCACGAGGATGGTATTGAAATCCACCAAGTTACTAAAATGTTGCAGTGTGCATTTAACTCATTTAAAAATTTTGGCAGAAAACACTCAATGTTGTAAGTGATCGTAAAACATATTGCAGTTTCTGCCCATTTGTGAACACTAATTTTCGCTTGTATCTATGCATTCTATTGACTTTCAGCTATCAAAACACCACACGAAAATGCGGAAGGGTGCACAAATTTGATATCAGATTCAGATTTATTGGTTGAGGATAGAAGGCTTGCAGCCTATGTTAATCCTTTTCTAGTAGATTTCTGTGCCATCAACCATATTCTTCGGTTCCTGCAGCAGTAATAAGTACTGCACAAAAGCTGATAGGGAAATTTGAGATCGAGTACAAGTTTCCGCCAATCTGCAAAGAAATTTATCGAATGACAGTCGTTGAAATGTACGCGAAGCTTACTGCATGAACCATGTATTTAGGCGTCCTGTCACACAAGCAATCAGTAAATGCTCAAGAACAATATCAAACAATAATTTCCATATAGATTCATCCAACAAGACCAAAATAAGCACCGAAATCGCGTCTACTGCGTTTGCTGGATGACTAGGAAAATAGATATAGGCAGTTTTTTATTGGCTGTTGGCTAGCTGGCTTTTTATTGGTCTAAAATATAAATTAAAGCGCCAATCTCTTTATTTTTACACGGAAATTTACAGTCAGTAAAATTTCGGGCTTACCTTACCATAATATAACGGCGTGTTAATTTTTTTGGTGTGAGTGTAGTGTGATAGTCACACGCTATTTGGATGCATTGTTGATGTTTAAAGTATATTGAGATGTATGAGAATGTCCAGAAAGTGAATATAAATCAACAATAATTTTGATGCATTTATTTTAATTCCAAAATAGGATGTATGCCATTTTGGTTACTAGGCGAATATAATTCAACCACCATTTCTATAAATTTAATGTGTCCTGAATTATTACATGTAGAAATATGTATGTAGTAACTAATCTACTTTTTTAAGTTGTCACTTCAATGATTTGTGGGAATTGTGCATACTACGTCAGCATAAATGAAGTAAATTGACAAGGTCATGGCCAGTGGTATATAAGCACTGAAATGTATACTAGTGTTTATTTACTTGAAGTCATAGTGTTGTGCACGTTAGGAATTGTTAAAACGATTAAATGATGTTGCAAAGTACTCCTACTGCGTCTACTTCAAGAAATATATCATCTTTATTGTGTGATGTAACAGCTATATTCCAAAGGATAATGTTGTGTTGTATATTTTATACATGGACACAATTTAAGGAAGCTTTAGACACATTTATGAAGGTACTAACTAAGTTGTTCTGTATTTCTTTGAAAGGAATCCAATACATCCTATCGTGTTGATTCAAGTAAAAAAGATCGACCCGGTGCTGATGACTACAAGTTTGTTAAGTTTAAATGCACTTTTGGAAGTCATCGTGCTCCCCGAGGTGCTGGCTTTAGGAACAGAGGGTAAGTTGGCTGCGTGTGCAAATTTTAAAAATTTTAAGGTTCAAAAGTACATCATGTCAGTCAATAATTCTAGTCCAGCGGAAATCCAACGTATACATGATAACCAAGTACAAAACTGTGCATAACCATCCCTGCACAGCAAGTTTTATGTCCACCGATGTATCTAGACGTCGGTTATCACCACAAGAAATGGCAATTATCCAACCGTTCATTGAAAGGAATACTGATGTCCATGAAATCATGGATCTAGCACATGGGAAGTTCGGAAAAGCGCTCCTGTATAACGATATTAAAAACATGCGGGCTAAGATAAATAAACGTAAGTCCTATCAAAATAAATGGTGCAGTAGAATAGAAATTGGTTGTTTGGAAGAGCTGCTTCATCGACTGAGGCAGACAGGTCCAGTTAAAGTTTTGCAGGACAACGCAGGCTTTGTATCTAAAATCATTTTTGCTCGTAATGATATGATAGACGTGTATCATAAGTTTCCAGAAGTAGTTGGAATCGATTGTACTTACAAAACGAATAAGATGGGGTAAGTTTCAGTACAACAAGGTATAATTCCTTTTCCAAATTTGTTACAGATGGCCTTTATATCAGTTTGTTGTGACTGATGGATTCGGAAGAGGAAGGACTGTTTCGTTTGCTCTTACTAGGAGAGAAACGTTTGCAGATATCAAGGAGATATTTCAAACGTTTAAGAGATTTATGGTGGATACATCGAAAACATTAACATACACTGTCGACTGTGCAACTGCACAGATGAAAGCCCTAAAGGAGGAATTCCCTAGTTGCAAAATTGTTTTGTGTCTTTTCCATGTATGCCAGGCATTCAGAAGGAAGGTAAGTTACATTCCCATTAACTGACATAGGGAAAACAGTTCCCAAACCAGCTTGTTAAAAAGTGGTTGTATCGAATGGCGCACGCGCGCAGTTATGGCAGGTAGGTTAGCAAATCAGAGTATATTGCCAAAGGTATTGGCGTTACCTAAACCTCATAAGTATTGTAGACGCTGAGGCTGGTGCTTATATTAGAAGGTACTGGCTAAGAACACGCAAATATTGGGCTGCATCGTGCAACAGGTTCACCATCAGCATGGGGAACAATACTAAAAACAGAGTTGAGAATGCTCATAGGCAGTTGAAAAGATATCTACGTAAAGGTGATCCTATGGAACTGACGCTATGGAAAATATGGAGGTGGATCGACCACACAACCATGCGTAACATACAACAGGGCCAGTGAATGCTTGTGGAGTACGTAACAATGTGATTGTACACTTTTTGGTTATTTGTATAAATTCGAGATATTGTACATAATTTTTGTTTAAAACGCTTCTTGTTGAAATATACATAACTTCCTGGGACAATTGAAAAATACACTCTGCTGTTGGAGACTTCGTCTTCTCCCTGGTCACTTCTGCTTACTTGCCCCACTCACACAGTGTTGTATACTTCGGATTTATTGTAGGAGCCTACTACTCTCAACCGAAGACATTTCTACAACCGGAACACAGCAGCTACAGCAGACGCAGTCCAAACAATTAACGTGCCCGTGGATTATATAATTAATTTGTAGCCGAGGACTTAGACTTTATATCCAAGTAATCCTTTTTGTTGCTATAACTCGTCACTGTATTTTTGGTAATATATTGTGATTTAACACTCCACTGACTTGGATTATTACTTTTATATTTGGAATGTTAGTGAACTCTAATATTAGTCCCTGTCAATCACGTCTCATAAACCGTTAATGCCCAGCTCTTGCTACGCTCGGGCCCACGCTGTTCCTTGCAGGTTTTCAGAAACGCTTAGTAATAACGGACGAAAAAACCAAAAGACCGATTGGCCATTCGAGATTTCTTTATTGTTACACCAACATATAAAAATAATGGGTTTACTAGGGTCTGTGAACAAATATTACAATAATAAATCACGAAATTACTTCTGATGATTTGCTACTGACTTCTTTCTGAACAGCGACCGATGAGACGATGACTGTCGTATTGATGCCTCCGCGAAAATTGGGGAAGTTGATTTTGAGCAAACAACCAAGAATTGATCGTTCAATCTTCAATTCCATTGACACTCCCCGGCAAAAAAGGGATCCAACCCTTTTTTCCTTCACGACCAATACACGTTGACTTGGATGCCATTGCGAGAACCTGGGTCACACGGACAGAGCTGAAATGGAAAACAAACAGAAAAGCCAACACACCACAAGCATACCCACAGCACAATCTCACACATCGTTGACGACCTGCGCCTCCAGACAGAGACCTCCTCTTGACATCTTGCAACACAATCGCCACTTGCTAGAATGACTCTTGCAGAATGCAAAGTGACCATGGCAGCACCTCACGATACTCTACGCACATCCTCTTATCTACTCACTACCAATTACCACTGAAATCGCTTGTCACTCATTCTGCCTCAGTTCTAGTAACGGTGACGTATGCGAGCCTCAGTCGTTTACACTCTTTCTCCCCGGCGTGTCGGACCGCAGCTAACAATTATCTCCGTGTGCATTTCATTCTCAGCAATAGCTTAGCCTCCCCGGCGTATACGACCCATCTGCTGTCCTTAACATCAATCAATTCATTCATGGATGTAGAAGACTGGAAACAACTTCAGAAGTAATCACGACGAAAATTTTAACAAAATTATGCAATAACAACGAGGCACGAAAACAACAAGTAAACACAATGAATCCAACAAACACCAATTGATATGACACACTACACATATATACAAACAGTACACACAAACTCGCAGTTCATGTCTTGATGGAATTCCTTTGAAGAATCGCAGGGCTAACACCAGTACGCCTACAAACCTTCACAGGTTGACGATTGTAAGTTGTGGAATGTCCGGACACAAACAAGATTAACCAACAATTACAATAATTGGAACTCACACAATTATTTAACACAAACATATGTACAATCAACACATCAAATGTTGTGGATTCTGACACGACAAACTACCCTTGAAGAACTGTAGGACTTACAGCAGTACGCCTACATTCCTTCTCAGGTTGATGATCCAAGTGGAAGTCGTCCGGACACAAACAGAATTACCAACAGCTAGATGACAGATGATATCAATTCAGTATATACAATATGAACATATGTACAAAATCACACACCAAGCACATTGGACTGCTCATTGATGCGCTACCCTTTGAAGAATTGTAGGACTTACAGCAGTACGCCTACAACCCTTCTCAGGTTGACGCTCTAGGTTGGAAAATCGTCGCAGAGTTCATTTGCTAACTTCCTTCTATGAGCTATATCCTCAAATCTGAACGGCAACACGCCCATGTCATTGTATCGTAGAATATAGATGACCAACAAACACACGACATATCTCATCAACCAAGTGTAGAAACAGAGTAATTTACACCAAAGATAATAACATTCAAATAGTAACTTGAAACTAGAAATGCCTTTATTCGTGCAAGTCAATTTAACAATTACTCTCTCGTTTACACTTGGCTTATCCTCACTAAACTGACCATTGATATTCGTCCTTTCAAACGAACTGATACTAGCATAGTCATTGCACAAGATACTTGAGTTGATGGGTGTCTGTTTCATTGTGGATGACAGCACCAACGACGACTGATTGATATCAGTTGATGAAGTTAGCGGTGGATCAGAAGCTGTTGTTGCTCGACTTTCAGAAAGTTGTCTACCTGCAAGACCACCACCACTGCTGTCTTTTACTATCAGCTCATGTTTAGCACTAGCATCTGATGATAGGTGGGCTACACTCTGATCAATTACACTGACGGTTTGACAAGTATGCATGCCTTCTGCAACTGCACCTGCATTTATTTCTACTTCACGTTCAAGTTGTACAGAACCTTTATTTAACTTAGCGGTAGTAGGCATTCCCCCTATTTCATCATGATCAACCAAAGACAAATCTGCACTATCATGATCATTACCACAAATATTCAATTTACCGTCAAGTTCATCATTTTCAAACTCTTTAATAACAGAAGTAGACAATTTTGGTTCCTCCTCACAAATCCTAAAAGGTTTTATAACTTCACTCTGACTAGTAATACCTTGTAAACTTGTAGGGTCAGAACTGCACTCTGAAGCAGCAACTCTATTCTGTGACACTCTATTCAACAATGGCTTACCAGTTGTAACTACAGACTTCCTGACCGCACCGTTATCGTCACACAATTCGGAGTCAGGCCTGGAGTTTACATTTAGCTTATCACTGAACTTGTTTACTGGTTCACAGTTCACCTTTGTATGCACCTCTTGCAAACGTGTAAAACACAACCGTGTTTGTCTTGCATCTTGTAACTTATCTGTTGAGGATGTACTACGAAACCTGTTGCACTCACTAAGTTTATATGCATTACTAGACATCATGGAGCCTTCTCGATATCCACCTCTCTGAGGCTTATTCGTCATCAATGATTGCGTTTTACCCTCAGACTGCTCTATTCTAGGGGTGAGATTCAATAGACTGGCAAACTTGCTCATAGATTGATTGACACTATCTTTTACCAGTTTCAGGATATCATCAAATTTTGGCTCGATACCCTCATCCTCCATACGGGAGCTCATCTTCACCCACTTCCTTTGCAGTCGAGTAGGTAGGCGTCTTGCTATTACTTCTAGTATAAAACTCGAGTTGAGGTCACTCATGCGATTCATCGAAATCAATGCATTCTTGTAAATCAGCAAATTATCTAAAAACTCAGTGAGTGCCTGGGAGTCATCCTGTAATTGACCACCATTACCCTTAACAGCCTCGAATAATTTCCCTGCAATCATCGAAGGTCTTCCAAACCTTTGACGTAATATGCTCATAGCCTCGTAGTAGCCCTCTTTTGGCTTCATAAACTTACAGCACTGTATAGCTCTTGCAGCATCTCCAGTGCAATATCTCATCAAATACATTAACTTCGATTCATCACTTGATAGAAAACTACTCAACATGATCTCAAACTCCTTTACAAATTGTAAATAATCAGCCGGGTTTCCATCAAAACACCGTGGTTCAAATTTAGGGAGTTTGATGTTCCTATTATCCCTGAACGGCGAAACAGTAACATCAACCATGTCATGCTTAACATCAGACACATCGTTACAATTAACAGACAAGTCACAATGACTTACTTTCCTGTTTGCATCCAAGACACTCTGTCCCTTCTTTGACCCAGGCATTGTTGGACTTGACCCAATTCCAAAATGTTCCAGATATTGCTTGTTCAAAGAGGACTTGACCGGCACCAGGAGAAATGAACGGTGACTATCCAAACTTTCATCAACTGTCTGAATCCGCCAAAGTCTGTTTCCATCGTCAGAAACTGTCAATCACGTCTCATAAACCGTTAATGCCCAGCTCTCGCTACGCTCGGGCCCACGCTGTTCTTCGAAGATTTCAGAAACGCTTAGTTATAACGGACGAAAAAACCAAAACACCGATCTGCCGCTTGAGATTTCTTTATTGTTACACCAACATATAAAAAGAATAAGTGAACTAAGGTCTGTGAACAAATATTACAATAATAAATCATAATGTTACTTCTGACGATGTTTTACTCTTCTTTCTGAACAGCGACCGATGAGACGATGACTGTCGTATTGATGCCTCCGCGAAAATTGGGGAAGTTGATTTTGAGCAAACAACCAAGAATTGATCGTTCAATCTTCAACTGCATTGACATTCCCCTACAAATTAATTGGTGTGCCCGACAAGAACACGGATTATTTTGGCATATTCATATTCTTATTTTTGCTATTTTGTATATTCATTGTGATTTTGTGTGTGGTTTATATTTGTATCCTAATTTGCACCAATAACCTCATATTTATAATGTCATCACCTCAGTCCGGTACATCAAACGAGCAGACAACTAATAGCGAGACAAATGCCACAATAAATGCCATCACTGATTTTCGTTTACCCCAATACGGTTTCGCAGAACCAAGGATTTGGTTTGCGGTAATTGAACCGTTGCTAGAAGCACGGGGCATTAAGTCCCAAATAGCCAAATATGGTATGGTGCTGGCAGAACTCCCTCCGTCAGTATTGACAGAAATCAGCGATTTCATCGAAGATCCTCCGACGGAACATCAATTTGATAAACTTAAAGCCCTCCTCATACAACGTACCAGTTTGTCGGATGAGAAAAGAATCCAACAATTGCTCACAGGCTGTGAACTAGGCCCACGTAAACCATCCCAGCTGCTCAGGCACATGCGCCAGTTAATCGGACATCATAAAGTAGACGAGGTAGTGCTGAAACAGATGTGGTTGCAACGTTTACCTAGAAATGTCCAGCAAATTTTAATCATCTCAGGAAAGTCGTATGACTTAGACCAACTAAGTGACATGGCAGATAGTATTATGGATGTTTTATCCGATAACACCATAAGTCACGTAGCATCTGATAGTGCCACACCGTGTCATTCCACACCCACGGCAGACACACCGATACTCGCCGCCATTGCAGACTTAGCGGCAAGGATTGACAAGTTGGAAACTAATAGGTCTGATCGACAAGTCCGGAGGCGGAGTTCACAAAGAAGGTCACCATCACGACGACGATCCTTCTCACGACAGCGTTCTTACACGTCTTCTCGGGATAGCAATATATGCTGGTATCACTGGAAGTTTGGACGTCATGCCCTGAAATGTGTAAAACCGTGCAGCTTTAGCGAAGCCAACCAGGCTCAGGGAAACGCCTCAGCCAGACAGTGATGGCGACAGCTGTTACTGGCAAGCAAACAAGTCGCCTCTTCTATGTGAAGGATAAAACTTCAGACACTTTATTCCTGGTAGACACGGGAGCAGAAGTTAGCGTAATCCCTCCTTCACTATCCAGGCGATCTACACGGACACCCGGAAAACTGTCTCTCCGGGCAGCTAACCACACAAGCATACAGACGTATGGAGAGCAATCCCTCATACTGGATCTAGGTTTACGTCGGCGTTTCACATGGATTTTCATAGTAGCCGACGTCAGTCACGCCATCCTCGGAGCAGATTTCTTGAGTAATTTCAACCTGTTAGTTGACGTCAACAATAAAAAACTGATTGATAACAACACCCATCTAAAGATCCATGGAATTATCTCCAGCTATTCTGTCTATAATATCAGTATTGAAAGACCAGCAGATTGCCCTTTTTCCTCCCTACTTCACCGTTTCCCTAAAATTCTTAAGCCGTCGTACAACATCGAGGACGTCCCTCACACAGTTACTCACAAGATAGTTACTACGGGTCAACCAGTTCGTGCTCGTCCCGTAGATTACCCCCGGACAAATTGGCAGCAGCCAAGGCAGAATTTGAACACATGATGCAGCTCGGCATCATCAGACCCTCCAATAGTCCTTGGTCTTCGCCCTTACACATGGTGCCTAAAGCTGATCATGATTGGAGGCCATGTGGGGATTACCGACATTTAAACAATGCCACAGTTCCCGACCGTTATCCTATTCCTCATCTTCATGATTTCTCCCTGACATTACACGGAAAAACCATTTTTTCTAAAGTAGACTTGGTCAGGGCCTATCACCAAATACCAGTTGCCCAAGAGGATATCGAAAAAACGGCCATCATCACACCTTTCGGTTTGTTTGAATTTCTCCGCATGCCATTTGGCCTAAAGAACGCAGCACAATCCTTCCAACGTTTCATGGATCAGGTCACACAAGGTTGTATTTGTATATATCGATGACGTTTTAATTGCTAGCTCGTCGCCCGAAGAACATACTGATCACCTCACCATCTTATTTCAACGATTTGAGCAATATGGAGTCGTCATTAACCCCAAAAAGTGCATATTCGGTGTCTCCTCTATACAGTTTCTGGGACACCACATAACCGCGAATGGTATTACGCCTACGGAGGAAAAGATAGAGTCCATCAAAAACTTCCCCGAACCAGATTCACTCAAGAAGGTCAGACGTTTTTTGGGGATGTTTAATTTCTATCGGCGTTTCATTCCTTCGTGTGCCTCCATCGTCCAGCCGTTAACCGACCTCCTTAAAAATGATCCTAAAAAGTTTCAGTGGTCAGCTGAAGCACACGAATCATTTTGCAACGCAAAAGATGCCTTATCCAGAGTCACTATGCTATCCCATATCAACCCCGAAGCGTCGCTTATTTTGTGCACAGATGCCTCCCAAGTAGCTGTAGGGGCAGTATTACAACAAAAGATGAAGGGCGAAGTCACCCCACTCGCATTCTTTTCTAAGAAGTTGGAACCGGCTCAGACACGATACAGCACTTTTGGGAGAGAATTGCTGGCCATATATCTTGCAGTGAAGCATTTCAGTTACTTACTACAGGGCCGGCATTTCACTATTTTTACTGACCACAAGCCCCTGTGTCATGCTTTCACTACTTCACTCGATAAACACTCCCCTAGAGAAGCCAGACAGTTGGATTATATCTCCCAATTTTCAACCGACATTCAGTACATCAAAGGGGATGCGAACGTGGTAGCCGATTCTCTTTCAAGAAGTGACATTAACCAGCTCCAAACGTCGGTAGACATCAGTCTTGATCGTATGGCTCAATTACAAAGAGATGACGTTGAACTCCAAACCTGCCGCAGAAACTCTTCCTTACAGCTCAAAGATGTGCCTATCCCCTTATCAGATGCAACCATAGTCTGCGATGTATCTACCGGCACTAATCGTCCATTTGTCCCTCTCAGTTGCCGAAAAGCATTGTTCGAACATTTACATTCGCTTTCTCACCCTGGAGTACGCGCCACGGTCAGACTGATCAGCGAACGCTTCGTGTGGCCTAAAATGAACTCTGACATTCGGAGATGGGCACGAGAATGTATCCAATGCCAATGCTCCAAAGTACACCGCCACACTATTACAACCCCGAAGACGTTTAAATTACCCGAAAGGAGATTTCAGCATATCCATATAGATATCGTGGGACCATTGCCAACATCAAGGGGATATACACATATCCTGACAGCGATTGATAGATTTACTCGTTGGGCTATTGCATGCCCCTTAAACGACATATCTGCTGAAAACGTTGCTTTAGTTTTTCTCGACCGTTGGGTGTCAAACTACGGTGTACCAACTACTATTACATCCGACCGCGGTCCTCAATTCCAATCGACACTCTTTCGCGAACTGACGAGACTTCTGGGAGTGAAACATATCTCCACAACAGCCTATCATCCGGCAGCGAATGGTCTAGTGGAAAGATTCCACAGACAACTGAAAAGCTCCCTGATGGCGCAGAATGATACATCTAAGTGGAGTGAATACTTACCTTTGATTTTACTTGGTATCCGTTCTACTATCAAAGAAGATTTAGGATGTACACCGGCTCAACTTGTCTATGGCACCAACCTAACCTTGCCTGGACAGCTAGTCCCCTCAGCCGATTCCACAGACGTGAACATTGCCGACTTCACTAACCGATTAACTAGACAAATGCTTCAACTTCAACCAACAGCACCTCGACAATCTCCCCGACGAGATCAGATCAACAAACATCTACAAACTTGCAAATTCGTCTTCATTCGAGTCGACGCCATCAGAAAAGGATTGCAACCTCCATACGAAGGACCCTTTCAAGTTATTAAACGTTCAGACAAACACTTTACAGTGAACAAGAATGGAAGACGAGAGACTGTTTCAATTGATCGAATCAAACCCGCATACACCGACAACGACTTCGAATCTACATCGGCAGCTGCGCAATCAAATAATCAAACATCCGATTCCACTCCACCGGCACCAAGTCTTATCCTCCCTCCATATCAAACACGTAGTGGTCGGCAAATCAGTAAACCGGCTCGCTACGTTCATTTTGAGGACTAACAAAAGAAAAATAATTAAAAATTATTATTATCTTTTTCGTTTAGACATTATCATCATGACCGTTAGTATTTCGTCGTAAACTTTGATGTTACTATCACTATTATTTATTTATATGTACCTCACCTAAAAAACAGGTATTGTCCTTTTCAAAAACTATTGATCTTTAATCCATATTTTTTTAATGTTTCTTTCCCCTCCTTAATTACTGTGTATTTACATATTTTTCTTTATACATTAAAAATCTATGTTCATGGTTAGTGCAAATTTAAGTGACATGACTTTCTATTTCAATTTTTATTGCTGAACTCATTGTATATGCTTTCAGACTTTACATGATTCACATACCTTCTCGCGTTTATGCATGTTGTAATATATCCCTATTTTTATCCAAAAGTTGCTATTACTATTATTATTTACTTCATAGTTTTACTTATCATTTTCCGGTTGTCTCTCCGGACCTCTAGGGGGGAGCCGTGTGGAGTACGTAACAATGTGATTGTACACTTTTTGGTTACTTGTATAAATTCGAGATATTGTACATAATTTTTGTTTAAAACGCTTCTTGTTGAAATATACATAACTTCCGTGTACAATTGAAAAATACACTCTGCTGTTGGAGACTTCGTCTTCTCCCTGGTCACTTCTGCTTACTTGCTCCACTCACACCGTGTTGTATACTTCGGATTTATTGTAGGAGCCTACTACTCTCAACCGAAGACATTTCTACAACCGGAACACAGCAGCTACAGCAGACGCAGTCCAAACAATTAACGTGCCCGTGGATTATATAATTAATTTGTAGCCGAGGACTTAGACTTTATATCCAAGTAATCCTTTTTGTTGCTATAACTCGTCACTGTATTTTTGGTAATATATTGTGATTTAACACTCCACTGACTTGGATTATTACTTTTATATTTGGAATGTTAGTGAACTCTAATATTAGTCCCCTACATGCTTGCTAAATACTACAATTACGATGTAGGTTCGAAGATAATTTACGATTTATCCTAGGTACCTAATTCCCTGAAGTCTCATTTACGGAGTCTCACACCGTTTGCTGCCCAGAAAGTTGTGTTAGATTTACAAAGGCGTTCCTTCTTCTTCCATTCAATATCTTCTACCTCAGTTGTTTACGCAGAAGGTGGTCACGTATTCTTCGTAAACAGGAACGAGGCGAAATGCACATGTTGGACATACTGCGCATACAATTTGCCTTGTGCACATGTCGTTGAGGCGTTCTTGAACTCATATCTAAATTGTGGTATGTTCCATTTCTTTAAATGTTACTCTTAGATATTCTGAGGAATAGTGAGAGGTGGACACGTGTATATAACACAACGGACAACATTTCGAGGGCCATCCGGTTAATACCGGAACCAAACAACGCGTTTCGAAATGCTTATGAGCGCTTAAGATGTCGTCTCAACAGTCTGAACCGAAGAAATCCGGATGCTGCACTGCGGGAAATAGCGGAGTTTACCAGAAGGTTGGACAGTTTGCTAGCAAATGAACCGCAAACAACTTTAAGATTACGACGTGCCCCTGTTAATCGATTATTTTTGTGAAAATATTTGTATTATTTTTTCATTTCCATTTGTATTCAGAATATAAACATGTATGTATAAACTGCAGTTACACTTCCTTTCCTTTCGAAAGGCTAAGACCGACAGTTTAAAGAATAATTTGGTTGATTGTTTCGTTAAGACAGCGCTTTGAAAGTCACTTAGAAATTAAAACGATCTGTGCCTTATTTACTACGTTTTTCAGCCGAGCATTTGCGGTTCATAGCATATCATGAATAACGGTGATTAATACGATTTATCACTTAGACCGCAACACCACCAAGCCTACTATATTCATAAACTTATTCTAACCTATTCATCGATAAGGCCTTTTTATGGTAAATGAAGCTCTTATTTACCCACCATTTTCTCAAATAACGCTGGTCATGCTTACAATGATAATAATAATATATATATTCTCATATAAACATATAAATTTACATGAAAATGCATGCCATTTTTACAGGCACGATCAAGTATGATATAATATCAAATCGTAGATTGTCTACAAGTTAATAATGTTTCAACAGTTAAATATTTGATATATATAAATACACTCATTGTCTGAACTAGGCTGTATAGTTATTGAATTGTACAATTGTCCTCCAGGTTGAGCGGGAAAATCGACTTCGTTTCGTTTTCATCCCGTGGTTGTCGGCATACGATAACCAACCAATATTGAGGTAGGTACAACGTTTACAACGGATTGAAAGCTGATTTTAGAAAATTAAAAGTGCTAAGGTGAATCAGTAAAGTGTAATGAAATGGGTAAGTGGAAGTATCACTAATAAATGCATTAATATAGAAAACTCCCTAGGCTGACAACGTTCATTTGCAATGTATAATGCTACGCGTATATCTGGTAGTATCATGATGTCCACTTTTGGTTTTAATACATTTTTTCCTTATGTCTGCTTTTTTATTTTATGCTTTTTTGTGCATTTGGTGCACAACCGTACCTCACAGAGAATAGGAATAGAATAAGTCGAATCAAATTCATAAAGAGATATAAAATGTTAGGTTTAATGGGATACAATGAGAATTAAGTAAAGACGTTATTAGAAAATGAATGAGATGAGACATTGTGAAGTGGTATTTAAAGATCCGACAATGGACAGCAAGTTGATTTATAAGATGCCCAATAGATCTGTGCAGAGCCCACATGGTCGCATCTCAACAATAGGCTGAGCGAATGGTATATATTTAAAGGTAGAAGCATGATCTGTCAAGGCGTTCATTATTATCTTTTTCAAGATAAAGATCTAAGCCCTCATAAAAATCAGAAATATCTCGAGCCTTTAATTTGTATATTGCTGTTCCTGCAGAATGGGGCGATTCACCTTAGTGACCCCCACCATATCTACTGATCAGCTAACGCCACCCTCCCTCCTTTTTTGATGTTAAGCTCTGAGAATATGATTATTATGGCTACCGCAAATACACTGCTTGGTACCAGACATGTTCGTACCCCATATTCCATCTCCCTAGCTTTCTTAATGAGTGCTTCCAATAGGTCTCCACATACATCTTTATGAACATTATATATGTATGCGTGCGTCCTAATGAACGGATTACTTTACAAGAAGTTAAAACCTTAAAGAATAAAAAGAATAGGTTTTGTGAATAGTTAAGCAAGATTCAGCAGAACAATATAGTTAGGGATCAATGTAGGTAGTATGAACTGAAGGTAAGGTCGGTTGGCAGGACTTAGTGTACTAAATTATCATGACAGTCTTGTATATGGTAGACATCTGACATTGCAAAGTAACGTGTCTAAACATATTATAAAAGATATTAACAGAAATACTACATAGCTTTAACATTAGGAATTTTAGAAAATTATATGAGAATGGGTAATTGTTGACTGAAGATAATCAATTCAACTCAAAAATAGTGCAGTGCATTATGCTAATAATATAAGTATATTGGTAAAATATTAAAAGATATGGTTGCTAATGTAATGGTTTTCGGAAATAATTATACTGACGAACTTATTGAAGATTACAGTGAAGAGGAAACCAGTGAGTTAGTTAAACGGCTACTGTGCAGTTAGTATTTAAAACGTCTTTTTTAAAAAGTAAAGGGTAGAAGAGTTTTGAGTACCGGAGCGAGTTAAGTCATATTCTACTGAGTAGAGTGTAGTGAATAGTGGTACGATTAGGGATAAGGGTAGGTTGGATGAACTCGGGGAAAATGGTTGGTTGGTTGAGTTTGTTATTGCTAGGTATTCCTGGCCACTTTTCATACGGCATGCTTTAGACATTACAAAGTACCAGTTTGCTTATATTATGGGAGAACTATCACAACTAATTTGGGATTATACATCCAGGAGAGTCTAATGAGTTTATAAACCCGATTGAAGAAATATCGATAGGATCTCTAGTAAGCTGAATAACCGGACCTTAGGTAAAGGCATGTGGGAGAGATTAGGTTGGTTTTATCACGTTATAGATGAGGTACGGTTGCCGGGGCAAATGAGTTTCCTCAAATTGGGGGTATTGCACTGGGGTCTGTAGTACTAAAGCTAGTTGAGCGGCCCATATGGATAAAGTATGGATAAGTAGACCGAAGCTCTTTTGTTGATAGGAACTCGTTAAGTAGACGCTGGAATTCAGTAGGAGATCGGCAACTACGTACAGTAAGTGGAAGTTCGTTCCATAATGCACTGTACTGTATTTTAAAGAAACGTGATCGTAGTTTTGTCCGGAACCGGCTTATGGATAGAGTATTTTCATGATTCCTAAGAGTATATATGGGTAAATTATTGAAAGCTATTGGATTACTGCTTTTGGTGTAGCCGTGTAAAAGGCGAAAGAGGAATGTAAGGTTGAGTTTCAGGCGCCTTAACCAAAGTGGCTGAAGTCCATACATTTTGCACCTATCAGCGTAAGTCAGTCCTTCATGTTTGTATAATAGGCGTCGAGTAAAACTTCGCTGAATATTTTCAATACGAATCCTGTCATACCCATGCATGAAACCGAAGACAATTGTGCAGTATTCAAGTACTGGACGAACCATGACTTTGTATAAAAGGACTTTAGCCTCATTTGTGTACATTTTTCGATGTAACAAGCCTGTGAGTCTTCGGCATTTAGAAACAAGTGCTTTTGCGTACTGACTGAATGTTAAGTTTTGTGAGTAGGTAACTCCCAGGTGCTGAATTGAGTCTTTTAGTTCTGAAATAACGCTAGTCCGAAACTAATTTGTCCTGTGAGGGATGGAACAGAGCGGATAAGCAAACCCATTCGGTTCCATTTACTTTCAATCATGGTAAGAAACCAGCTCTTAGTTTTAATCTCAAGCAATAGCAGAACGGTTAGGCAGTTTACTTATTGAATAAGGTTACTTACTATATTATAAAAGTTTACCTTATTTGGCTGAATCATTGCAGGTTCACCATAACCCTTGACTACCAACATAAAAACTGCGAACTTTAGGCTAAAAATCACCTTAATAGTAATATCCAGTGACATAAACTGATCTACACACTGCAAAATGGGAAAAACATGCAAAAAACCTTTAAAATTCAATGGAAATCGAATTCACGAAAACATATAACCAGCCGACGCAGGAACTCAACATGACCTTGAAACTGACTGTAGCCTCTTTCGATGACTAGCTCCAACTCGAATCAACGAAGCCGCGCAAATGCCATCAAGGTTAAGCCAGAGGCGCCACTTCAAATAGGGGATATGCCTTATCAACGCCCGATACTACTGGTGTAACAACAGAAGACAAGGGCGAAGCAACAGATCGTTTTATTATGAAAATCAACACGTATTTATACATATTTCAACTACATTATTATAGACAAGCGCAGTCATCTGATTGGTTGTTTAGGTAGACAAACGCAGGCTTCTGATTGGTTGTTTCGGGATTCCTTGACAAATAGAGTTCTCTATCTGCGAATCATATTTTGCCACGTTGACTTTGCT
Source organism: Trichobilharzia regenti (assembly GCA_944472135.2). Taxonomy (NCBI): domain Eukaryota; kingdom Metazoa; phylum Platyhelminthes; class Trematoda; order Strigeidida; family Schistosomatidae; genus Trichobilharzia; species Trichobilharzia regenti. The sequence continues at coordinate 104,089 of OX235267.1, read as the reverse complement.
GTGATTGGTTGTTGACTCAGGCTTGTTCCTATTTTCTCACGGCCCATATTAGTGACCTAGACCTTAACGTAGATTAGTGCCAACCAATCGGCTAGCAGCCTGCTCTCACCACACTCGTCCCCCCGTCAAATAGCTTCGTGCGCAGACGTTCCGACCTTCTGGGTGCTACATCCTCTAGTTGAGGATTGTTACTGACCGGCTTGTCCCACTGTACCCATCTTTGGAGCTGACTGGCGTTAACTCGTTTCTGTTTATCACCTCTTCAGATGGTATATACTTGACCCCGTCTTTTTGTGATTGTGTATGGTCCTTCCCACTTTGGAAGGAGTTTCCGTGAACCTAGCCCGCCTCCAACTGTATATCTCCTGTCTCTACACTTCACTTGGTCCCCGACTGCAAAGGTAATGCACTGCGTCCTTTCTTTCATCTGAGACTTCATGACATCACTGCGCTGCTTCTGTATTACATTCTTGACTGCCTCTTTCCTCTCTGCTTTTAATTTCGTCGTACTCCACTTTTGGTGCATGGGCCAGGTCTCATTGTGTACCGGTAATCGTGGTTTTCTACCATACATCAGTTGGAAGGGTGACTTCTTCGTTGTTTCCTGAGTGGTAGCGCGATGTGTTAGTAAAATCAGTGGAAGCTCCGTTTCCCAGTTCCCGCCCTTCGAGGCCAGCCACTCCTTCAGTGTACGGTTGTTTCTCTCCGTTAGGCCATTCGTTTGTGGATGGTATGGGGTCGTTCTGATCCTCTTGATGCCCAGCTGTTGCAAACGGGAAGTAAACTCTTCACTCTCGAAACAGGGACCTTGGTCTGTCAGTATTGTCTTCGGTACGCCGTGGTCTGCAACAATGTGTCTAACTACTGCATCTGTCACGGTTCTTGCACGTTGGTCTGGGATTGCTACGGCGTCTACCCATCGTGTCGCGTGTTCCGTCATCACCAAGAGGTACTGATTACCATTGGATGTCTGAGGAAATGCACCCATGACATCTACGGACCACAAGTCACCTATCGCGGTAACTGGAATCGACTGAAGTGGTGGTCGTATACACCGGTCACCTTTCATCAGCTGGCACCGTGGACATCCAAGTACGTATCTTGCTACGTCTTCTCTCATACCTGGCCAGTACATACTTTGTCTTAGGAGATCGGTCGTCCTGGCCACGCCTGTATGCGCTAGCTGGTGACATTCTTCTATCATGTCGTGGCGCGACGATTGAGGTATGACAGCCAGCCAGCTTCCGTCGTTCTCTCGCCAGGTCAGAGTCCCATAGGCATTCACTCTGAGTCGATCCCTCTGTCTGAGTAGTGTGGTTAGCTCCTTACTCGCCGTAGTTTGATCCACTTCTATTCCGTTGGTGATCACCTGTATTACTGTATTCAGCGTATCGTCCAACCTCTGCCTACGTGCAAGTCTTAGTGGGTCTTGTTCTACTGCATGCACTCCGTAAGCGACCTCGGGCAACTCAGACTCATCTTCTGGTCTCGATAACAAATCTGCCAAGACATTTTCACTTCCAGGAACGTGTGAGATCGTAAAATCGTACTCCTGAAGACGCAACATCCACCGTGACAACTTCCCCCGTGGGTCTCTCGCTGTCTTCAAAAATTGTAGCGGCTTATGATCAGTTTCGATGTGGAACCGCCGGCCGAGTAAATAAGGTCTCCATTTGTCGACTGCCCATACCATTGCTAAACATTCTTTCTCTATCGTTGAATACTTTCTCTCTGCGAGTGTCAAAACCCTACTGGCATACTCAACGATTCCCTCGTCCTGTCTTAGGACCGCACCTATAGCGTAGTCACTGGCATCTGTGCACACTGTGAACTGTCTTCCTGGCACAGGTAGTTTTAGCGTCATTTGTTGGTGGTCGAGCAGCTGTTTAATTCTGTCGAATGTCCTCTGCGATTCTTCCGACCAAACAAACTTTGGCTCACACCTTCATATGCTGCTTTCGCCCGACCTCCCAGCAGCGTCTCAAGTAGCAGCTCCATCGCTGACAGATCTTGAACGCCACTCAACTGCGCAGAAGCCTTGAAGTCCTGCCCGAAGATCCATATGTCTCCATCAAAAACTGCAGGGTATAGGCTTTTCATTTGTCGGTAGGCAGCGACACCAAATGTAACAACAGAAGACAAGGGCGAAGCAACAGATCGTTTTATTATGAAAATCAACACGTATTTATACATATTTCAACTACATTATTATAGACAAGCGCAGTCATCTGATTGGTTGTTTAGGTAGACAAACGCAGGCTTCTGATTGGTTGTTTCGGGATTCCTTGACAAATAGAGTTCTCTATCTGCGAATCATATTTTGCCACGTTAACTTTGCTGTGATTGGTTGTTGACTCAGCCTTGTTCCTATTTTCTCACGGCCCATATTAGTGACCTAGACCTTAACGTAGATTAGTGCCAACCAATCGGCTAGCAGCCTGCTCTCACCACACTGGCATATTTACTGGCATAAGCGATAGCAAAATGGTCGGGATATACAGAGTGTGAAAGAACGAACAAGAATGTTTTAAGTAGAGTTTGCAAGGAAGAGAGAAACAAAACAGCACATAACAAAAATAAATACAGAATGAAGAGCGAGAAAACGTTGTACCTATAAATGATGTGAGTTGGAAAGACGAGATCCATTGGTTCTACTGACTATTTAATAAGTTAAAGGTTTCACACCTAATGCTTTCTTTATCGCACAGAACACGAGCTAGGTAGCGTATGGATGAGTTTTTGTACTTACTAGTGCGAGCATATAGTTTCCTATATAGGCTTCTGGTTTTCCCTGAAGAGATACATGGGGAGAGTTGTGAATGTAGACGGTGTTTTTAGTCAGATAAAATGGATTTCGCCCATTTTTCACATGAGTCCACATGCCTGTCCACCAGAATATTAACAAGCTGGCTAAGTGGCAAACTGCTTACCCTGCTGACAACCTTTAAAATCCTACGTAATAAGGTATAGTCTTTCTTCAGTAGCCCAGGAAAGACTAAGGGGGAACAATAGAGAATAATAGGCAGAATGTGGGAGTTAACAAATCGTAAGAGTAAGGGTTGGGTTATTCCAGAATGTCTTAACTTCTGGATGTAGAAGATAAGATGGAATATTTTCTTAGAAATAATCAAGATATGAGACGACCAGGAAAGATCAGAAGATAAAGTGACGCCTAGGTATTTAATTTCCGACTTGGTTTCAATATCAGTGCCATCTATGTTGCACACCTCGTGAGTGCTCACCAGTTTGTTTAGGTCAGATTTGTGCCTAAAGGTGAAATTAACTGTTTGGCATTTGGAGGGGTTTAAGGTTAGACCGTTTTCCTTGGACCATTGGCTGATTTCTGATAAAAAGCCATTTAGTTTAGAGCGGTCACTTTGACATTTGACAGGCAAAGATACAGTCAGGTCGTCAGCATATTTGGCAAAATTAATGTCATTTGAAGATGGTAGGTCATGTAGGAAGAAGGAAAAGAGAAGTGGGGAGAGTACGGCACCCTGGGGGACACCAGCTTCAGTGAGCAAAGCAGAGGAGGATTCGTATTTGTATACGGTGTACTGCGTTCTGTTTGAAAAGTAGGAATGCAACCAGTTAGTGACCCAGAACTCGGCTTGTGTCATAGAGAGCTTATTTACCAAGAGACATCTAGGTACATAGTCGAGAGCAGAAGTGAAGTCAAGAAATGTACAGCGGACGTATTTGGCACCTTTATCTAATGATGAGACAATAATATTGTGTAAGACGACTGCATCGTCTAAAGTACTCCTACCCTGTCTGTAGGCAAATTGTTTGGGGTCTTCGAAGCTTTTAAGGGAGGGTTCGACTTTAAGAAGTACTAGTTTGTCCATGAGCTTTAGAAACGGGAAAGTGATGGCAATGGGTCTAAACTTTACGTTCTTGCTATTTCCAGGTTTAGGGACAGAGACTGTTATAATGTCTTTCCATGGAACAGGTACAACGTTTTCGGAGAAAGAAGCATTTAGGATATTAGTTAGAGGAGAACATAAATCATCTGCACATTGTTTTAAAACATTTGCAGGTATACCATCAGGGCGAAGACTACATGAGGGCTTAAGAGTTTTAAGACATTTTAGAGCATCGAGAGTATTAAAGTCATGAGAGTTACAAGATACATGATTGGGAACGTTAGAAGTGGTTATAGTAGAAGGAGAGCGTATAAAAGACTGATTAAGAGCATTAACATCACAAGAGGGAAAAACATTTCATCGCTTACTATTGCCAGTAATTTCACTGAAAAATTTCCACATGCTGATAAAATGGACATAAACCGACAACATGAAAAAGGTTATAACTCACCACAACATCACATAGACAGATGTAAGCTCGTCGGACATCATATATGCATCACCAACTACAACCCAACATTCCTGAGATAATGTGATGAACTTATATCCATAATGTTGCTGAGCAGTCAATATCCACAACTCCTGTCGGAACAACTAAAAATCAAAAACCGTCCTCACTAGAAGTAAATACCCACAAGCAGTAGAAATCCATTAATTAATGCGTCTAAAGCTTATGTATTTTACTCCCAACAATGACATTTCAGATCAAATGAGATAAACATATCACTGATTTCAAAATAACACATCAATGAACTATAATTCAAGGATTCTGCACACAACAAACTATTGTACGAAAATTGACTTCAAGCTTTATTTTTTTCCCCAGGCATTTATAACCCATCCACCAAAGACCTGGTTTTTTTGTTAATGCGAAGACAATACTTCTGTATTTCCTGATGTGTTGCACTCACTGACAATCTAGCGGATTTTTCAAACTATGCACAGAAACGATTGTACATAAGTGAAAGGGATGTTTTATACTACTGGGATTAACATTTATCAAGTGTATGTATAATCTCCAGTGTACATGTTAAACATATTTTGCTATCGACTGTAAATTGTGACTGAATAACATGATCCTATTTCTGTAACAATTTGATGATGCCTGTAAACTGGCGTCCCTCAGGTACTGTATCATGAGAATAAATTTATTTATTTATTTGCACGATAAAATGTTTGGTTATAGATAGCATTAAGATTTCTGATTTCAGATTTGATTTGGGCATCAATCTTTTTAAGTCCTAACTTATCTTTGAATTTATATAATGTTTGTTTTTGCCTGCGAAGTTGTTTGAGATGAGGAGACGAGAAGCAGTCGAGGCGTTTGAATAGTGTTTGCTTGGGACAGCATATGTCGAAGCAGAACTTGAGATAATCCATTATATTGGTGATTGAGTCATCTAATGTACTTTCATAGAATAAATCCCAGTTGGTATTTTTTAACATGCATGTTAGATTGAGGAAGTTGTCAGATGTGTAGCATCTTTGTTGTGCTTTCATAGAAAGGTGTGAGAAGACTTTAATATGTGTTTTGCTGTATATTTTTGGTAAGACGCGGACAATGCAGTGATCTGAGTTTAGTATCGGTGCACGTCTACGTGTTTCATATACTCCTTCGTCATTAGTAAAAACTAAATCGAGTGTTTTGTCAAGTCCAGTGGGAAATTTGAATATGTTTGTGTGACCAAGTGCTTCAAGGAGGGAGCAATCTGAGGTGTTGAAGTCCCCAGTAATAACGGATAGAGAGTTGTCGAAGTTGGCAGCAGCAAACATGGTGAATTCATCAACAAAATTAGATAGATCAGATGGAGAGCAACTAGGAGAAATGTACATGTTTTTAATATAGATTTGTTTATATTTAGGGAGATGTTTGGGGCGACATTTGACAGCAATACAGTCAATGAAGTCATTTGAGAAGGTGAAGCAAACGTTATTTGAAATAGACCATTTGGAGTGAATAAAAGTTGCTCCTCCACCACCATTTTTCTTATTACAGCATTGACAGTCTTGACGAAATAAAATAAAGTCCTTTAGTGAGATAAGATTATCATCATACGGTTCATGGAACCACGTTTCTTGTAATGTGATTATGGCGGTGTTATGATAAGTGTCAGTGGACATCAAGGATTGTAGGTACATTATCTTGTTTGGCAGAGAGCGACAGTTTGTGTTCATTATGACGGGGACCGTAGTTAAGTGTATTGGTGCACGTTTGAGAATTTGAGAAATTTGAACAGACCGCCAAGGTCAAGGTCACAAGGTTACAGACGAAAACCTCTTCAACAACAGGCCTCAGTTCAGGCAAGTACTGCAGGAACAAACACCTACCACTGCGGAGATGGGATGGTGTAAATGATGGTAAGTTCGGCGGTTTTCTAATGTTCAAACTATGCTTGTCTACTTTCAGGTCGGCTACGAAGTGTGCAGCGATTGGTTATCCAAGACGAGGCAACGGATAACCAACAGGAGTGCCCCTTCCCTCTCATCTAATTGTATTGTGATTGGTTGTAAATATAATCCTTGGCCTTGAGTCTTTATTCTTACTAGTTCGCGACACCTGTGTGATCACGCTGGTAACGTGCGCCTTGCTCTCTGTTTCAGATCATTGTTTGACGAGTGGTGTCAATGGAGTTGAAGATTGAACGATCAATTCTTGGTTGTTTGCTCAAAATCAACTTCCCCAATTTTCGCGGAGGCATCAATACGACAGTCATCGTCTCATCGGTCGCTGTTCAGAAAGAAGAGTAAAACATCGTCAGAAGTAACATTATGATTTATTATTGTAATATTTGTTCACAGACCTTAGTTCACTTATTCTTTTTATATGTTGGTGTAGCAATATAGAAATCTCAAGCGGCAGATCGGTGTTTTGGTTTTTTCGTCCGTTATAACTAAGCGTTTCTGAAATCTTCGAAGAAAAGCGTGGGCCCGAGCGTAGCGAGAGCTGGGCATTAACGGTTTATGAGACGTGATTGACAGTTTCTGACGATGGAAACATACTTTGGCGGATTCAGACAGTTGATGAAAGTTTGGATAGTCACCGTTCATTTCTCCTGGTGCCGGTCAAGTCCTCTTTGAACAAGCAATATCTGGAACATTTTGGAATTGGGTCAAGTCCAACAATGCCTGGGTCAAAGAAGGGACAGAGTGTCTTGGATGCAAACAGGAAAGTAAGTCATGTTGACTTGTCTGTTAATTGTAACGATGTGTCTGATGTTAAGCATGACATGGTCGATGTTATTGTTTCGCCGTTCAGGGATAATAGGAACATCAAACTCCCTAAATTTGAACCACGGTGTTTTGATGGAAACCCGGCCGATTATTTACAGTTTGTAAAGGAGTTTGAGATCATGCTGAGTGGTTTTTAATTAACTGATGAAATGAAGTTAATGTATTTGATGAGATATTGCACTGGAATTGCTGCAAGAGCTATACAGTGCTGTAAGTTTATGAAGCCAAAAGAGGGCTACTACGAGGCTATGAGCATATTACGTCAAAGGTTTGGAAGACCTTCGATGATTGTAAGGAACGTATACGAAGCTGTCAAAGGTAACGGCAGTCAACTTCAATATGACTCAAAGGCACTTACTGAGTTTTTAGATAATCTTATGACTTATAAGAATACCTTCATTTCAATGAATTGCATTAGTGACCTCAACTCGAGTTTTATACTAGAAGTAATAGCAAGACGTCTACCTACTCGACTGCAAAGGAAGTGGGTGAAGATAAGCTCCCGTATGGAGGATGAGGGTATCGAGCCAAAATTTGATGATATCCTGAAACTAGTAAAAGATAGTGTCAATCAATCTATGAGCAAGTTTGCCAGTATATTGAATCTCACCCCTAGAATAGAGCAGTCTGAGGGTAAAACGCAATCATTGATGACGAATAAGCCTCAGAGAGGTGGATATCGAGAAGGCTCCATGATGTCCAGTAATGCATATAAACTTAGTGAGTGCAACAGGTTTCGTAGTACATCCTCAACAGATAAGTTACAAGATGCAAGACAAACACGGTTGTGTTTTACACGTTTGCAAGAGGTGCATACAGAAGTGAACTGTGAACCAGTGAGCAAGTTCAGTGATAAGCTAAATGTAAACTCCAGGCCTGACTCCAAATTGTGTGACGATAACGGTGCGGTCAGGAAGTCTGTAGTTACAACTGGTAAGCCATTGTTGAATAGAGTGTCACAGAATAGAGTTGCTGCTTCAGAGTGCAGTTCTGACCCTACAAGTTTACAAGGTATTACTAGTCAGAGTGAAGTTATAAAACCTTTAATGATTTGCGAGGAGGAACCAAAATTGTCTACTTCTGTTATTAAAGAGTTTGAAAATGATGAAGTTGACGGTAAAGTGAATATTCGTGATAATGATCATGATACTTCACAGTTGTCTTTGGTTGATCATGATGAGATGAGGGATATGCCTACTACTGCTAAGTTGAACAAAGTTTCTGTACACCTTGAACGTGAAGTAGAAATAAATGCAGGTGCAGTTGCAGAAGGCATGCATACTTGTCAAACCGTCAGTGTAATTGATCAGAGTGAAGCCCACCTATCATCAGATGCTAGTGCTAAACATGAGCTGATAGTAAAAGACAGCAGTGGTGGTGGTCTTGCAGGTAGACAAATTTCTGAAAGTCGAGCAACAACAGCTTCTGATCCACCGCTAACTTCATCAACTGATATCAATCAGTCGTCGTTGGTGCTGTCATCCACAATGAAACAGACACCCATGAACTCAAGTATCTTGTGCAATGACTATGCTAGTATCAGTTCGTTTGAAAGGACGAATATCAATGGTCAGTTTAGTGAGGATAAGCCAAGTGTAAACGAGAGAGTAATTGTTAAATTGACTTGCACGAATAAAGGCATTTCTAGTTTCAAGTTACTATTTGAATGTTATTATCTTTGGTGTAAATTACTCTGTTTCTACACTTGGTTGATGAGATATGTCGTGTGTTTGTTGGTCATCTATATTCTACGATACAATGACATGGGCGTGTTGCCGTTCAGATTTGAGGATATAGCTCATAGAAGGAAGTTAGCAAATGAACTCTGCGACGATTTTCCAACCTAGAGCGTCAACCTGAGAAGGGTTGTAGGCGTACTGCTGTAAGTCCTACAATTCTTCAAAGGGTAGCGCATCAATGAGCAGTCCAATGTGCTCGGTGTGTGATTTTGTACATATGTTCATATTGTATATACTGAATTGATATCATCTGTCATCTAGCTGTTGGTAATTCTGTTTGTGTCCGGACGACTTCCACTTGGATCATCAACCTGAGAAGGAATGTAGGCGTACTGCTGTAAGTCCTACAGTTCTTCAAGGGTAGTTTGTCGTGTCAGAATCCACAACATTTGATGTGTTGATTGTACATATGTTTGTGTTAAATAATTGTGTGACTTCCAATTATTGTAATTGTTGAATAATGTTGTTTGTGTCCGGACATTCCACAACTTACAATGGTCAACCTGTGAAGGTTTGTAGGTGTACTGGTGTTAGCCCTGCGATTCTTCAAAGGAATTCCATCAAGACATGAACTGCGGGTTTGTGTGTACTGTTTGTATAAATGTGTAGTGTGTCATATCAATTGGTGTTTGTTGGATTCATTGTGTTTACTTGTTGTTTTCGTGCCTCGTTGTTATTGCATAATTTTGTTAAAATTTTCGTCGTGATTACTTCTGAAGTTGTGTCCACTCTTCTACATCCATGAATGAATTGATTGATGTTAAGGACAGCAGATGGGTCGTATACGCCGGGGAGGCTAAGCTATTGCTGAGAATGAAATGCACACGGAGATAACTGTTAGCTACGGTCCGACACGCCGGGGAGAAAGAGTGTAAACGACTGAGGCTCGCATGCGTCACCGCTACTAGAACTGAGGCAGAATGAGTGACAAGCGATTTCAGTGATAATTGATAGTGAATAAAAAAGAGGATGCTTGAAGAGTATCATGAGGTGCTACTATGGTCACGTTGCATTCTGCAAGAGTCATTCTAGTAAGTGGCGATTGTGTTGCAAGATGTCAAGAGGAGGTCTCTGTCTGGAGGCGCAGGTCGTCAGTGATGTGTGAGATTGTGCTGTGAGTATGCTTGTGGTGTGTTGGCTTTTCTGTTTGTTTTCCATTTCAGCTCTGTCCGTGTGACCCAGGTTCTCGCAATGGCATCCAAGTCAACGTGTATTGGTCGTGAAGGAAAAAAGGGTTGGATCCCTTTTTTGCCGGGGAGTGTCAATGGAATTGAAGATTGAACGATCAATTCTTGGTTGTTTGCCCAAAATCAACTTCCCCAATTTTCGCGGAGGCATCAATACGACAGTCATCGTCTCATCGGTCGCTGTTCAGAAAGAAGAGTGAAACATCGTCAGAAGTAACATTATGATTTATTATTGTAATATTTGTTCACAGACCTTAGTTCACTTATTCTTTTTATATGTTGGTGTAGCAATATAGAAATCTCAAGCGGCAGATCGGTGTTTTGGTTTTTTCGTCCGTTATAACTAAGCGTTTCTGAAATCTTCGAAGAACAGCGTGGGCCCGAGCGTAGCGAGAGCTGGGCATTAACGGTTTATGAGACGTGATTGACGAGTTGGTTTACAGTCTGCGAACTAGCTGACATCTAGGTGACAGTTAGGGTGAGGAATTATTCCATAGACTTTGGTTTAAAGTACTTTCTGGATGGTTTTTCTGTATATGTTGGACAGGAGTAATTATTATAACCTACTTCAATTGCATCTTAACACGAATGGTCTTTTCAAGGCCATCACTGTACTGTTTCGATTGGAGTCATATGGTGAACAAACCACCATTGAATAAAAACGCAATCTTTTCTAACTACAGTAGAACTACTATATTTCTAGTACATGAATATTAAAGGTGTCATAAATGAAGAGAGTATAAAAAAATGAAATTTGCTAACACTGTCTCGTATAAACGACATTGGGTATTGGTTCATTCTGCGAAATTCAAATAGTGGGTTAGAGCGGAGTAATGTAATGCAATGGAAACCAATACAATGCCACTAAACAAGTTTCTTTTTCTTCTTTTTCAGAACGAAACGTTGATGTGGCATCACTGGAGCAAGAGGAAGACCGGTTATCCAAACTTGTTATAAATGATGAGAACTAGTTTGTACCCGGGTAATTCGAGTCTGGCTTGCTTGAAATAAAACGCTTCCTCCTCGCCGTCTTTTCCTTCTTCTTCACCCGTCGTGCTTGTGGTCTGTGTGCGCTATAGTAAGGCAATGGATAAAGGGACACACGGGGTGTCGTTATGTGTTATCGCGATGTTGTGTTCGGGTTGTTCTACGTTGTTTTCCGGTGTTTTTCAACTGAAATACATTATAAATACCATATTTTAACGAAAAAATTTAGAAAAATGGTGGAAAGTAGACACTTTCAGCAGTTTGAGTGAACATGTATCTGTCATTGAATTTCGTTATTTCTTTCCATGTGGAATGTTAAAACTCTGTGTAAATTGTTGATTACGTTAAGAAAAACGAAATCAATTAGGAAATTGATGCATATTTTGCGAAATTCTGAAAGGGTGTTTTGAATCTCTGAGATATGAAAACTTGGTAACACTCAGAAGAGTCTACAGCTATAAAGGAGTGTTAGTTGATTTATTCGCAAGATAACAGTTAATAAACAAATTTTTTTAAATAGTTACTTTGGTTTGGAGTATTTTCGTGTTGCTAATTATTTGTTAAAGGATGTCATACTATTGTTGATTTGCAGGTTACAATTGTAATTTACGGAGTGATTCACTTTATTTGGAGGCTTTAATGAAGTGCAATTGAAGAATTTGCGCGTTATCGTTGGAATCTTTGTGATATGATAAAATTATTTATCAAAATAAATATCTTTTTAATGTTTTAAAGGTGTTCTTTAAAGAATTCACTACTAATTCCCTTTTGCTTGTCGAAGGAATAGTGATGTAGCCGGTTTTGGAATGCGTAGTGATTTAATCTGAAAGAGTGATAATTTACGCAACATAAGAATACTAGGATTTTCTTCAATAGGATATACCTATAACGCGTTATTTTCGATGTACGTAGCCGCCCTACATTTGTTATTATGTATAAGTAGTAATCGCAAAACAAAACTAAGCTCAACGTACATTTTTTCGCAAGCCCTGATGAAAGATAATCTTTTACGCAGCCGAATTGAGTGTAACTGAAACATTTCATGGGAGGCTTGAAGAGGCACTAAGGAAATAATAACGGTTTAGGATTATCACGCATTTCACACAAGTATTAATACGCTGCCTATCAACTTCATTAACTATGCAATGTCCTCGGAATGATAATTAAGAGAGATACATGTTGTCAGCAAAGTCTCATAAACCGTTAATGCCCAGCTCTCGCTACGCTCGGGCCCACGCTGTTCTTAGAAGATTTCTCAGAAACGCTTAGTTATAACGGACGCAAAAACCAAAACACCGATCTGCCGTTTGATATTTCTGTATTGTTACACCAACATATAAAAGGAATAAGCGAACTAAGCAAACTAAGGTCTGAAAACAAATATTACAATAATAAATCTCTGTATTACTTCTGACGATGTTTCAATCTTCTTTCTGAACAGCGACCGATGAGACGATGACTGTCGTATTGATGCTTCCGCGAAAATTGGGGAAGTTGATTTTAAGCAAACAACCAAGAATTGATCGTTCAATCTTCAACTCCATTGACACTCCCCGGCAAAAAAGGGATCCAACCCTTTTTTCCTTCACGACCAATGCACGTTGACTTGGATGCCATTGCGAGAACCTGGGTCACACGGACAGAGCTGAAATGGAAAACAAACAGAAAAGCCAACACACCACAAGCATACCCACAGCACAATCTCACACATCAATGACGACCTGCGCCTCCAGACAGAGACCTCCTCTTGACATCTTGCAACACAATCGCCACTTACTAGAATGACTCTTGCAGAATGCAACGTGACCATAGCAGCACCTCATGATACTCTTCAAGCATCCTCTTTTTTATTCACTATCAATTATCACTGAAATCGCTTGTCACTCATTCTGCCTCAGTTCTAGTAGCGGTGACGCATGCGAGCCTCAGTCGTTTACACTCTTTCTCCCCGGCGTGTCGGACCGCAGCTAACAATTATCTCCGTGTGCATTTCATTCTCAGCAATAGCCTAGCCTCCCCGGCGTATACGACCCATCTGCTGTCCTTAACATCAATCAATTCATTCATGGATGTAGAAGAGTGGACACAACTTCAGAAGTAATCACGACGAAAATTTTAACAAAATTATGCAATAACAACAAGGTACGAAAACAACAAGTAAACACAATGAATCCAACAAACACCAATTGATATGACACACCACACATATATACAAACAGTACACACAAACCCGCAGATCATGTCTTGATGGAATTCCTTTGAAGAATTGCAGGACTTACACCAGTACGCCTACAAACCTTCACAGGTTGACGATTGTAAGTTGTGGAATGTCCGGACACAAACAAGATTAACCAACAATTACAATAATTGGAACTCACACAATTATTTAACACAAACATATGTACAATCAACACATCAAATGTTGTGGATTCTGACACGACAAACTACCCTTGAAGAACTGTAGGACTTACAGCAGTACGCCTACATTCCTTCTCAGGTTGATGATCCAAGTGGAAGTCGTCCGGACACAAACAGAATTACCAACAGCTAGATGACAGATGATATCAATTCAGTATATACAATATGAACATATGTACAAAATCACACACCAAGCACATTGGACTGCTCATTGATGCGCTACCCTTTGAAGAATTGTAGGACTTACAGCAGTACGCCTACAACCCTTCTCAGGTTGACGCCCTAGGTTGGAAAATCGTCGCAGAGTTCATTTGCTAACTTCCTTCTATCAGCTATATCCTCAAATCTGAACGGCAACACGCCCATGTCATTGTATCGTAGAATATAGATGACCAACAAACACACGACATATCTCATCAACCAAGTGTAGAAACAGAGTAATTTACACCAAAGATAATAACATTCAAATAGTAACTTGAAACTAGAAATGCCTTTATTCGTGCAAGTCAATTTAACAATTACTCTCTCGTTTACACTTGGCTTATCCACACTAAACTGACCATTGATATTCGTCCTTTCAAACGAACTGATACTAGCATAGTCATTGCACAAGATACTTGAGTTGATGGGCATCTGTTTCATTGTGGATGAAAACACCAACGATGACTGAGTGACACAAGGTGATGAACTTAGCGGTGGATCAGAAGCTGTTCTTTTTCGGCTTTCAGATAGTTGTCCAACTGCAAGATTACCACCACTGCTGTCTTTCACTACTAGTTCGGGTTTAGCACTATCATCTGATGATAGGTGGGCTACATGCTGATCAATTACACTGACTGTCTCACAAGTATGCACACCTTCTGGAACTGCATCTGCGTTCAATTCTACTTCACGTTCAAGTTGTACAGAACCTTTGTTCAACTTAGCAGTAGTAGGCATATCCCTCATCTCATCATGATCAACCAAAGACAAATCTGCACTATCATGATCATTACCACAAATATTCAATTTACCGTCAACTTCATCATTTTCAAACTCTTTAATAACAGAAGTAGACAATTTTGGTTCCTCCTCACAAATCATTAAAGGTTTTATAACTTCACTCTGACTAGTTATACTTTGTAAACTTGTGGAGTCAGAACTCCACTCTGAAGCAGTAACTCTATTCTGTGACACTCTATTCAACAACGGCTTACCAGTTGCAACTACAGACTTCTTCACAACACCGTTATCATCACACAATTCGGAGTCAGACCTGGAGTTTACATTTAGCTTATCACTGAACTTGCTCACTGGTTCACAGTTCACCTTTGTATGCACCTCTTGCAAACGTGTACAACACAACCGTGTTTGTCTTGCATCTTGCAACTTATCTGTTGAGGATGTACTACGAAACCTGTTACACTCACTAGATCTATATGCATTACTAGACATCATGGAGCCTTCTCGATATCCACCTCTCTGAGGCTTATTCGTCATCAATGATTGCGTTTTACCCTCAGACTGCTCTATTCTATGGGTGAGATCTAACAGACTGGCAAACTTGCTCATAGATTGATTGACACTAGTATTTACCAGTTTCAGGATATCATCAAACTTTGGCTCGATACCCTCATCCTCCATACGGGAGCTTATCTTCACCCACTTCCTTTGCAGTCGAGTAGGTAGACGTCTTGCTATTACTTCTAGTATAAAACTCGAGTTGAGGTCACTCACGCGATTCATCGAAATCATTCCATTCTTGTAAATTAGCAAATTATCTAAAAACTCAGTGAGTGCCTGAGAGTCATCCCGTAATTGACCACCATTATCCTTAACAGCGTCGAATAATTTCCCTGCAATCATCGAAGGTCTTCCAAACCTTTGACGTAATATGCTCATAGCCTCGTAGTAGCCCTCTTTTGGCTTCATAAACGTACAGCACTGTATAGCTCTTGCAGCATCTCCAGTGCAATATCTCATCAAATACATTAACTTCAATTCATCATTTAATAAAAAACCACTCAACATGATCTCAAACTCCTTTACAAATTGTAAATAATCGGCCGGGTTTCCATCAAAACACCGTGGTTCAAATTTAGGGAGTTTGATGTTCCTATTATCCCTGAACGGCGAAACAGTAACATCAACCATGTCATGCTTAACATCAGACACATCGTTACAATTAACAGACAAGTCACCATGACTTACTTTCCTGTTTGCATCCAAGACACTCTGTCCCTTCTTTGACCCAGGCATTGTTGAACTTGACCCAATTCCAAAAAAGTTCCAGATATTGCTTGTTCAAAGAGGACTTGACCGGCACCAGGAAAAATGAACGGCGACTATCCAAACTTTCACCAACTGTTTCAATCCGCCAGATCTGTTTCTATCGTCAGAAACTGTCAGCAAAGTCTCATAAACCGTTAATGCCCAGCTCTCGCTACGCTCGGGCCCACGCTGTTCTTAGAAGATTTCTCAGAAACGCTTAGTTATAACGGACGCAAAAACCAAAACACCGATCTGCCGTTTGATATTTCTGTATTGTTACACCAACATATAAAAGGAATAAGCGAACTAAGCAAACTAAGGTCTGAAAACAAATATTACAATAATAAATCTCTGTATTACTTCTGACGATGTTTCAATCTTCTTTCTGAACAGCGACCGATGAGACGATGACTGTCGTATTGATGCTTCCGCGAAAATTGGGGAAGTTGATTTTAAGCAAACAACCAAGAATTGATCGTTCAATCTTCAACTCCATTGACACATGTAGTCAACATAAATGCATATATTTACAAAATAAAAACACTTAAACAGTACATATTCATATTAAAATGGGTGGAAAAAAATCACAGTTGTAGATTCTTTATGGGTACATGACTGTCAAGTTAAAGTCCACTAATCGTCTTATCCACAATATGTGGATCAGTTTCCCTTTAGATGATTGTGACACTGGACCAGTCTTTACAGCTTTCAGCACCACCTGATCCTTCAGAAGAAACTGGTTATGACCTTTCCATGCAAAGATTGAGATTGTATTCCTTTGACCACCTCCGGCCACACTGAGAAATATTTAAGGATATATACATATCAGATGAATTAATCTTACCTCAGGTGAACAATCCCTAATCTTAGCAACAATGAATATGTGAACAAGGGAGGGAAGAATAGTAGAATCGGTATGAACAGTCCATATATCCCATAATAAACTTAAAGAATCCTAGAACTTCCGATTTATCTTTCACAGTTTGTTTTCTGCAAAATGCAAATGTTACACAAATGCCTCTCCTCTCTGTCCGTTACAATCAACTGAAAAAGACTAAATCCTCAAACTTTATACTTCTTTGATTAAGTTACCCAATAATATTCTCTTTTTTAGTGGGTCCACATGCATATCACATCTGTAGAATCAATACATGCGTTAACTTGTGTCCTTAAGCTGAAAAAATGTAATGTTTATGCGACTTTTATTACTATCATTTCAAAGCCCGCCTCAGTAACGTGTGCTACGTATTAGCCGCAGCGTTTAAGCAAAGTACGATTGCTACCGCGCGAACTTTGAAAAGGGAGTTAATTTTCACGCTCTTGTTTATAATTGGATTTTGTTGTGTTATACGCTTCAAAAGTCCACAGATTTAACTTTAAATCAGTTTATTCTGGTCGAAGTTAGTTTACGTTTCAGATCTGAGTCTATTAATTATAATAAGTGTTCTTATAACATAATAGCCACATATATCTATCTTTGTGCACTCATTAGCTTTTATCACTGATTTACAAAGGTTATATATATATATTTGAAGTTGTATTTAACTTTTCCTGGTTCGTTTTAAATAAAATGCCTATTAAAAGAAACCGCTGCGGAAGGGCTATGTGCCAGTTTCCAGTGGATGAGGGAATGCAGTGTGATAACTGCAAGAGATGGTTTCACAGTATGTGCACGAACCTTACTCCAGCAGCATACAAACGCTGCTGCAAACCTCTAGCGAACTGGTTATGCAACGACTGCTGTAGTACAACTAAACTCCGTATTACAGAAGCCATAGCTACTCTTAGTGGGGCTTTAAAGCTCATGGACTGCAAGCGTCCTCCACCACAGAAGAATACCGACTATTGCTCAGATAGCGATGACGTGACTAGCGTCATTGACAAAACAGCACATGTCCCAGATGCGACCTTGCCAATAAGTGAGTGCTCTACAGCACAGAAGAACACCCACCATATTACAGACACCCAGGTCGCCCCCACGATACTGGATGAGCCCTCCAGTGACAGTAATGGAAAGACTGCCGTGAAGAAGAGGCGTACTAGGGGTCGAAAACCTGCAGCTCCAGTCGCCCAGGGACTGGCGGAACAAGCCTCATCCACACCGGTGAGCAGCAGACAGACGAACCCCACTAAGATTAGCGAGGAGGACGCCAATGAATGGCGCACCGTAGTCTCTCGCAAAAAGCGAGATAAGGATAACACTTCGGCCACACCGCCCAAGAAGGATAGAAACACACTTACGCCTCAGGGCAAGAAAGTAACGGAAAGCAAACCCGATCTCTCTGATAGGTCTCTCATTCTCCACAAAGTGGAGGAGTCACTGGCTCTCGACCCTAAGACCAGATTCGAGCATGACCTTAACTTGGTCAAGCCCCTTTTAGACAAGCTACTGCCACAAACAGTATCAGGCATTACTATACACAGCGTATACAGAATAGGTCAAAAGCCTGACCCTACAGTAAGTGAACCTGTACGTCTCCTCAAAGTCGTACTAAACTCTAAAGCGGAGAGGGACGCTATTCTAAGCAACTCTCATATTCTCAAAGGATCAGGGATATATGTCCGCGCTGACTTAAGCCTGGCAGACCGTGTCAAAAGACAGGCTGCGGCACTAGAATTAAGTGAGCGACGCCGGAACGGTGAGAAGAACCTTAAGATTAAGGGTTTTCGGGTTGTCCGAGTTCGCAGTTTAATGATCCCGAAACCTCTGTGGGTGGGCCGGGGAAGCACCAATCTGAATTAACAGTCTGCTACACAAACGCCCGCAGCCTGTTAAATAAAAGGACTGAGCTGGCAAACATGATAGAAACCGGAAACCCGGATGTAATTATTATCACAGAGACATGGCTCACACCCGATGTCACTGACAACGAAGTTAACCTGCCAAACTTCGAAGTGCACAGGGTAGACCGACTAAACCGCAAAGGAGGGGGCGTAGTCATCTACCTCAAGAAAGGCTTAACCGTGCGTAGTATCGAAGCACTCGCCCACGAAAGTGAGTCGTGCGAACTTCTACGCTGCAGACTTAAATGCATAGGCCAAGACATTGACCTCATTGCTGTGTACCGCAGTCCTGACTGCAGTGCAGACGACTTCCTAATAGAGAAGCTAGGCTCCTGGACTTCAAAATGTCGAAGTCTCGTAGTCGGTGACTTCAACGCCCCAACAGTTGACTGGTCGAGCCTAACAACTCCATCTTCAGTCAACTCCTTTGACCATAAACTGCTAGAATCTAGTATATCGCTAGCCCTAGTCCAACATATCATTAAGCCCACGCGCTATGACTCACAGCACTCCTCATCAACTCTGGACCTAGTGTTCTCACACGGTGAGGATGTGGATCTCATACAACATCTTCCTCCGTTAGGAAGAAGTGACCATGCTGTGCTCACTTTCAAGTTCACAGCAACGGCAGCAAGGGCCAAAACCCCAGCTCGACCAAACGTTTGGAAAGCTGACATAAATGCGATCGTCTCAGCAGCCAACTCAGTAAACTGGTACATCAATCCAGAGTCCCAAGTAGAAGCCGCATGGAACCAATTTAAGCAACTTTACGCCCAAGTAACTGTACCCTTCATCCCTTGGTCTGTTCCAAAGGGTCGGAAACATTCCCCCCCTTGGATAAACCGGGAGATTCGTAAGTTACTCAGACGTAAACGCAAATGTTGGAACCTGTTTGCAACACTTGAGACTTCTGAGACCAGGGAATTATATACTACTGCTAGAAATAAAGCTATCGCAGAAATCCGCCAATCAAGGATGAAGTTCGAGACACACCTGGCCCAAAATGCAAAGGCACAACCTAAGAAAATTTTCTCGTACTTGAATTTCAGGAATAAAACACCCAATGGTGTCCCAAACCTGATTATTGACAAAGATACAATCGAAGAAGATCAAGAAAAAGCAGAAGCAATGGCAAACTACTTCTCCCAAGTCTTCACTCAGGAGTCATCACTGCCTATAGGATCAGCTCTGGCTGCATCAGAAGAACATGGGATAGATTCCGTTGACATCGACCAAGGCATCGTGCTCAACTTCTTAATGAAACTAGATGCAGGAAAATCAATGGGTCCTGACAGTCTTCATCCAAGGCTTCTCAAGGAGCTATCAGCCCACATAGCCGGCCCCTTGACCACGATCTTCAAGCTATCTCTCCAAAATGGAGTGTTGCCACGTGATTGGAAAGACGCCATAGTAACCCCCATACACAAAGGAGGATCAAGACAAAGCCCTTCAAATTACAGGCCTATCAGTCTCACCAGCACTTTAATCAAGACACTGGAAAGAATTATCAAGAAAAGCATCATGGCTTATCTGGAAAATAGCAGCTTGTTATCTGGAGCACAGCATGGCTTCCGGAGGAACCTCTCATGCCTGTCAAATCTCCTGACTGCAAGAGAAAGCTGGGTTAAATCAAAGGATAACAGAAGACCCGTTGACGTCGTCTTCATAGACTTCAGTAAAGCCTTTGATAAAGTACCTCACAAAAGACTACTCATGAAATTGGAAAGTCTTGGTATCAAAGGCAGACTACTAGACTGGCTCAGGGAATTCCTCATAGATAGGAGGCAGAGGGTTAGGATCAACTCAAAACTCTCCTCCTGGACAGCAGTAAGTAGCGGAGTGCCACAAGGCACGGTTCTCGGTCCTCTCCTTTTTATTCTGTATATCAATGAGTTACCTCTGCTCACCGACTCCCCTATGGTCCTATACGCAGATGACTTAAAAATTTGGAGGGAGCTGAAGGGCAACAGTGATACGTCCACCTTGCAAGACGACCTCAACAAACTGTCGGAGTGGTCTGTTGAATGGATGCTCCCGATCAACGTGGCAAAATGTGCAACCATGCGCATTGGACAAGCAAGCACGAGCTCCTACGAACTAGAGGGAATAACACTTCCATCAGTTCAGACTCACTTGGACTTAGGTGTCATAGTTAGCCACGACTTAAAAACTACAGCACACTGTCGCGCGGTGGCTGCACGTAGTTTCAGGTCCTTATGGGCGATTCGCAGAGCCTTTACAAGAATTACCAGAGATATGTTCACCTCCTTATACACATCTCTGGTTAGGTCAAGACTGGAAAACTGTGTAAGAGTTCTACTACGGCTTAGAGTGGACCTATACTCTAAACACCCTTACAAACTTCTTCACCGTTTTGGCGACCTACTAAGCTTAGCAGTACACTACTGGACGCGCAAATACTGACGAACTGTATCGTTGTAAAAAGACTTGATGTGACAAGAGTACCTGGGAGAATTATATTTTATTCGACGAAATATAAAATTCAATAAATAAAGAAGTCGTACAACTTATCTGCAGACGTTGCTGGAGGTAGGCTCGGAGAGTGTGCAGAAGGAGAGCACAACAAGAGAGCGAACCTATGAACGTAAGGAAGACTCACAAGTCAAAAGGTAAAACGTGGATCACCGTGGGTGAGTCAGTTTAAACAAAAGTTCAAAGGTACAATGTGCACTACAGGTTATCCCCCCCTAGAAGGTTGGTGGGAAACCAGCAAGCTTCGATATACAACAGTAGGATGGCTTGGCACAGTAGCAATGGGTGAATGAGAAGGTTTGAAAATAGCAATAGTAAAAAAAAGAAATTTCACCGAAAGGAAAGAAAGCAAAAGAAAAGAGAAAAAAATTAAGATAAGTTGGAAGTGGTATGTACATGATTAGTGAAGTAAGACGGAATATGATAAGAAATGGCGCTGGTGCCTTGTGTGGTTGTAAGCTTCTGCGGTCTGATGTTTTTTTTTTCCTTTTTTTTTGTCTTTCATATTTTTATTAATCTTTTTTTATTTATTTTTTTATTGTATCGATTCATTCTTTTTTTTTTAATTCCGCACTATTACAAGCTTACTTATGTGGAGGTTTGATGGTAAACCTCTGGCGCCGAGGCTGTCGTAGCAAGAAGGTGATTCATTATGTCTAACTTTCATATTAGACCAATGCTCCCTTCCTCCGCTTCAACAGAACCTAGCAGTCATGTTAAAGGCAATCATTATACCAGCGTATGATAAGGAGCAGGGTAAAAAAAAACAGAAGAAAATGGGAAAGAAAGGTTAAGATTTCAAAATCGGTGTAAAGGTACTACAAAAGCTTGTGCGAAATCAATGCGAGGAAAAGTGGTGCAACTTGGAAGTAGTACGTTAGAATGAGATAAAACAAAGGAAGTTTCTACCCTGTGAGAACTTATAAAATTACAGAGAAGTTAGTACATAACCCATAGCTATGAGTAGTTATCATTACCAAAATTACTTTGTTCATGTTGCTAAGTGCATAACTAAGATGATGCATAATGTTTATAAGTACGGTTCACAAAATAAATGAATTGCGGGAGGGCATAAACCCGAAGGAATATAGTACAGGCTGTGAAAATAAATTGAGCGAATTACTATGTACAGCATAGAAGTGAAGCATTTATGCGCAAAAAAAAATATGTATATCTGTACATTTAACTATACAGTGGAAGTTTTTTTTTTTTTTTTTTAAAATCTTTTTTTTATTTAAAAATAATTTTTTTTGTTTATTTATTATTATTTTACATTTTTTTTTAAATATATTTTATAAAATTTTTTTTTTTACATAATAATTAAATTTTTTTTTTGGAAAGGTAATATACTATTCATAATTCCTCTTTTGGTGTGGGTTACAAGATGACATGAGACGCCAACTGATCTAGCGAGTAGATTGATATGAAAAATTAGGGGTAAAAACAAACTGCTGCTGGTCCTCTGTAACGAGAGATAAAGATTAAAAGGATTAGTGAGGGTTAAAACGACTACTCCCAGAAGCGGGACCAAATAGATTAAATATAGCAGAATTGAATAAGAAATTGTGACAAGGAATAAAAAATCACTAGTAGCCTTACCTATGGATTAGTTCAGTGAAAGAATTCTACGAACCTCTTGGGCCAGTGAACACGTCGACCAGCACGTGTGACAGGGGTCTTACTGGTGACGGTAGGAGAATCATCATTCACCACCGGAGGTGAAGTAGTTGAGTCTGGACAAGGACTAGGTTCAGTGGGGCTATTTGATTGAGCCGATGGGGAGGGTGAAGGTTCTTCAGTGTATGCCGCTTTAAGTCTGTCTATGCTGACAGTGTCTGGGCGGCCGCATCGGTCAATAACGAAAAATTTATCTTTACGACTAAGGACCTTAAAAGGCCCGTCATACGGTGGTTGTAATGGCTTTCGTATGGCGTCGTGACGCACGAAAACGTGTGTACAGTCATCAAGTCGCCGATCAACCTGAACCTTTCGGTTCTGAGTGCGTGTGGAAACTGGTCGGAGTCGCTGCATAAAACTTTTAAGTTGCTGAGCGTAACGGGTGGTATCCGGGAAATTTGGCTCGAAAGTTTCGGGAGCGATTAGCTCGCCTGGTAAACGCATGGTGGTACCGTACACCAATTCAGCTGGCGAGCACTGCAGATCCCCCTTAAGCGTAGCCCGGATGCTAAGCAGGACCAGTGGTAGCGAATCTGTCCACTTACTGTTGTCCACTGCCATCAACGCAGCTTTGAGTTGACGGTGGAAACGTTCTACTAGGCCATTTGCCGCGGGATGATACGCGGTTGTGCGAATGCGTTTGCATCCCAGCATCTCTAACAATTCTTTGAAGCTTGTGGATTCAAACTGTTGTCCGCGGTCGGTAGTGACAGTTGCGGGACATCCAAAATGGGCAACCCAGCCATCCATGAAGGCACGACAGACGGTTTGAGCCGTTACATCAGGTATCGGAATGGCTTCCGGCCAACGTGTGAAACGATCCACACATGTGAGTAAATACGAGCAGCCGTTAGACGGGGGCAGAGGCCCTACTATATCCAGGTGGATATGATGGAACCGAGCGTCTGGGGTCGCAAACGTCCCCAACGGCGTGATGTTATGCTTGGTGACTTTAGCACGTTGGCATTGCACACAAGCACGTGTCCATTGACGCACATCACGGTTCATACCGGGCCACGCAAATCTCGCAGAAATCAACTTGTCCGTTGCTCGTATGCCAGGATGGGAGAGGTTGTGGAGTGACTCAAACACAGTTCGGCGTAAAGACGTGGGAACAATCGGTCGAGGAGTACCAGTTGACATATCGCAAAGTATAGTTGCCTCACTGTTTAGCAAGGGGACGCGTTCTATTTTCAGTGAGGTTTTATTTGACAGGTGTTCTAAGTTCAAATCGTTCAGTTGGAGTTCGGCCATTTTATGAAGATCGATGGTTGGTGGTACGGACGTAGCACATACGCGAGACAAAGCGTCTGCTACCGCGTTATCCGATCCAGAAACGTGCTGGATATCAGAAGTGAACTGGGAAATATAGTCTAAATGGCGTGATTCTCGCGGTGAATACCGGTCTGAAGTAGTGTGGAGGGCGTACGTCAATGGCTTATGGTCGGTAAATACCGTAAATTGCCGGCCTTCCACGAAGTGACGAAAATGCTTGACAGCAGCGTAGACAGCGAGAAGTTCCCTACCGAATGTGCTGTATCGAGATTCGCATGCGGTAAGTTTACGTGAAAAGAAAGCAATCGGTAGCCATACATTAGCCATACGCTGTTGAAGGACGGCTCCGATCGCAGTATTAGAGGCATCTACGGAGATGCTGATTGGAAGTTGAACATCTAGATGGACCAACATTGTGGCGTCAGCAATAGCTTTCTTGATAGCTGCAAAAGCTGTCGAGGCTTCCTTAGTGAACACCAAAGACTTGCATTTCCCTTTAAGCATGTCAGTCAAGGGGGTCACGATATGAGCACACTGTGGGATAAAGCGACGGTAGTAACTAACCATCCCGAGAAAGGTGCGTAGTGCCTTGGGAGAAGTGGGTAGAGGGAAGTTTTGAATAGCTTCTACCCGGTCAGGTAACGGATAAATTCCATCTTTGTCTATCCTATGTCCCAAAAATTTCAGGGAAGTGGCTCCAATCTGACACTTCGGCAAGTTGAGTGTGAGGGAGTGTGTCACAAGTCTTTGGAAAACTGTCTGCAAATGAAGTTGATGAGTGGCTTCATCTGGACTAGCTACCAAGATATCGTCCAGATAGGCGAAGGCGAAATCAAGCCCGCGCAAAACGTCATGTATAAAACGCTGGAAGGTTTGTGCAGCGTTCCGTAAGCCAAAAGGCATTCGAAGAAACTCGAACAGGCCAAACGGTGTAATCACAGCAGTCTTAGGTATATCTTCGGGGTCGACGGGAATCTGGTAGTAAGCCCGTGTAAGGTCCAGTTTGCTGAATACTCGAGCTCCCTTGAGTGAGGCGGTTAAATCGTGTATGTGCGGGACAGGGTAGCGATCGGGAACAGTTTGTGCGTTTAGTCTGCGGTAGTCGCCACAAGGACGCCAATCTAAACCGTTATTCTTAGGTACCAGGTGCAACGGTGAGGACCACGGGCTGCTGGATGGCCTAATAATCCCCATTTCCAGCATATGCTCAAACTCCGCTTTGACAACCTTTAGTTTTTCTGGGGATAGTCGCCTCGGCTTTGCGAAAACTGGCGGGCCAGTAGTGACAATATGGTGTTTGACGTTGGAAGTCGCACATGGCAGGCCGCTGCTAGGTTTGAACAAATCTGAAAAAGACTGCAGTATATGCGAATAAGGACCAGTGCTAGTGGGTGTGGCATATACCGGGCTGAGGGCTGGGCCTTGTGTGACAATACCGCTGACGGAGAGGTTTGTGACAGGATCTTTTAACTTATGATTACCTGTATCTACCAGTAATTGGTAGTGCTGCAATAGATCCATGCCAATTATACCTGTGGTAACGTCTGCCACCAGGAAGACCCAACGAAGTGAACGACGCAAACCGATGTTAAGATCTATAAAGCGCCTGCCGAACGTAGCAATTGGCGAACCGTTTGCGGCTCGTAGTTGAAGAGACATTGGCCGCCTGCGCTCCTCTACTGTGGGTGGGATTACACTGACCTCTGCTCCGGTATCAATTAGGAAGCGTATCCCAGTGTTACGGTCGGTAACATAGAAGAGGCGACATGAGAGTGGTTCGCCAGCGACGTTAGTCGCCAGTACGTGCTGGCTTGCTAGTTTCCCGACTGTT
The DNA here is from genome assembly GCA_944472135.2 of Trichobilharzia regenti. Classification (NCBI taxonomy): domain Eukaryota; kingdom Metazoa; phylum Platyhelminthes; class Trematoda; order Strigeidida; family Schistosomatidae; genus Trichobilharzia; species Trichobilharzia regenti. Next base: position 78,351 of record OX235267.1, on the reverse strand, counting down.
GAACATCGAAGGTGCACGGGCGAGTGCACTTTTGGGCTTTTGCTCCGTAACGTCGATGATACCAGCACACTCCAGGCTGGTTACTTCGGGACTGTCGGCGCTTGCTGCTAGCACGTGGCAAGGGTCTGCTACTGCGCGAACTTGAGGGACTGCGTCCACGACTCCTGGAGTTCATCTCCTGTCGGATACTACAGATCTCCTCGTATAGCTTGGCAATATGGGCCACCGCGTCAAAGCTTGATGACCCCCCATCAGACGAATCTTTAGTCTGAGCGGGAGCAGCAGTTACTGTTGCGGAAATGCCAATTTTGGGATTGATGGCCTCTACGGCTCTATCAGCTGCCTCGGCTATCTCCTGTAAGGGGTACTTGTAGATCGGTGCTAAGATACCCTGGACTGCCTGAGGTAATCTTTGAAGCCAAAGTTGTTTGAGAAAAACCTCGTCAATTTTAAAGTCCGCCACTAGCTGCTTCATCTGCCTCAACATTTGTGAGGGCTTGCGGTCACCTAACTGAACATCGCGGAAAAGTTCCTGCACTTTCTGTTGGTCAGTAAGTGCGACTCGTTGAATTAACGCCTGCTTGAGCCGCTCGTACCGATCCGGAGACGGATCTGCGAGAACGTCAGCCACCTCGTCTATGACACTTTCGGGTAGGCTCACAATCACGTGGTTTACTTTGGTCTCTTGTGAGTGTATGTGTCTAATGGCAAACTGAGCCTCTATATGATTAAACCATGCAGCTGGACGATGTGTCCAGAAGGCGGGGAGTTGCAGCGTTATAGCCATCTCTGACGCAGAACTGTTGTCAGCCATCTTGCACACAGGGCACAATATTAACAAGGTGATAAAAAAACCAATATAAGTACAAAGAAAACAAATCGAATCTTTATAACCGTGCGTGAAAGGAAAAAAAATAACAAAATAAACGGTACGTAAAAAGAATCGTTAACACGTTAAACTACTATAGCGGAAAACGGTGAAAACGGGCTCACCACTTGTAAGAGTTCTACTACGGCTTAGAGTGGACCTATACTCTAAACACCCTTACAAACTTCTTCACCGTTTTGGCGACCTACTAAGCTTAGCAGTACACTACTGGACGCGCAAATACTGACGAACTGTATCGTTGTAAAAAGACTTGATGTGACAAGAGTACCTGGGAGAATTATATTTTATTCGACGAAATATAAAATTCAATAAATAAAGAAGTCGTACAACTTATCTGCAGACGTTGCTGGAGGTAGGCTCGGAGAGTGTGCAGAAGGAGAGCACAACAAGAGAGCGAACCTATGAACGTAAGGAAGACTCACAAGTCAAAAGGTAAAACGTGGATCACCGTGGGTGAGTCAGTTTAAACAAAAGTTCAAGGGTACAATGTGCACTACAACTGCATCCAGGCCGCCAGTCCGTGTCTAAAAGGGGATTCACACATTCTAGAAAGTGTTCAAAGGAAGGCAACACGTATGGTTCACGGCATAGCTAACTTATCATATGAGGAAAGACTAGATAGTTTAAATCTCTTCTCACTGTCATACCGTAGGCAGAGAGGAGATTTAATCACAGTTTAAAATTTTAAATAATGACTACGGACCTGACCTATTCTCTCTTTTCCTTCCCACCAGGTCGGAACACTTTAGAGGACATAGCAGGAGAGTTCAAAAGCCAAGGAGAAATCATATTGCTGTTGAGTACTGGTTCTCACGTCGAGTCATAAACTCTTGGAACCGACTCCCAGAAGAAGTGGTGTCTGCAACCTCAATTGATTCGTTCAAGAAGGGTTTGGACAACCACAGAAATCTACTAGAAAAGGATTAACATAGGCTGCAAGCCTTCTATCCTCAACCAATAAATCTGAATCTGAATCTAAAATTTACCAGTCACAACATGCATACGTGACCTTGAAGTGCTCAGCCTCTCCATAAGGTCGTGTGTGCCTTTATCCATTGCCGCGGAGTAATGAGTTAGTTGGTCTGTGGGGTTAGTATTCGGTCGCCAATAAGTACCTACAGAAAAATGAACTTTAAATCACCAACCACGCAGTAGATGTGATATTTAAGTGTGAAATACATATTTTTGTCAGAGTAATGAACTGAAAGCCATGAAACTGTTAAACAAGGTAACTTTTTTTGTCATGTGACTGAAATACCGCTCAGTTTTTGGTTGGAGTACCAATAGAGTAATTTTACTACATTCTATGTCTGCAACTATCTAGTCTATTAACCTCAGCAATGACCCTAATCTCTCGTTACTCTGATCCTTGCGTGGAAATATCCCTAAATTAACCCTAATCCAATTTGAAACAACCCTTATGTCACCCTCATTAGGTTAGCCTAATCTTAAACTGCCCAAGCCTTAACTTACTGTGGCCAAGTTAAACTTTAAACACCATGAAATACCGATGGAGTGCGATCGTATCAACGACGTTGTAACTCCCGCTGAGCAAATTAGTGAAACCTGGCAAATAATGTTACCATCAATCAAATGTGCTCATCGGATTGTTATTAAATTGGACATCTGGCAAGTTTCAGCATAGGTTTGAGGAAGGTTAAGTCACGCTTTAAGCCAAGGACAAGTTAGTATTAGATTAACCTGCTAAAGGCAACATTAAGGTTGGTTCGAGTTAGATTGCAGTTAGTTTAGGGATATTTTCACGTTAGGGTTAGGTTCAGGAAAGATCAGGTTTATTTCTAGGATTAGGAGGCCTAAATAATTACATGCATAGAATAAGACGTGCTTTTTCCTCTCTAACCGGAAATATCCAACTTTGTGGATTATTCGTTTGGGAAACCTGATCTTCCTACCCGGCGAATTTTATTCAACCATTTCTTCCTCACCGAGCCTGTGTGTGGTACTTCCCGCTGTCTCGAACTACTGCCAAAGCTTCAGGTGCTACTTCTATAGCAACATCCTCCTCACTTTCAAATATACAGGACTTGTGGGTCTGTTACGTGATTGCTGTGAAGCCGAATAACCCGAAAGTTACAGGTAAAGTCAAAAGCTTTTACTTAAATACTTTATCCTTCTTTTCTGTGCTCTCTATTGTCGTTTGCTGTAAGTCTATTGGACAAAATAACAGTCTCTTATTTTTTAATCACCAGTATTAATTTAGGAGTAAAATGACTAGATTCTCACCCTAAAATAAGTAATGGGACATCATACTCCGTAGTCATCAGGGCTTCAGCCAAACTAGGCAAACAGGTGAAGCTGATGGACTCACGCATACCGGTCTTGAAGACCAGGGCAAATATTCCCTGCTCGTACAGATTACTCATGTCGCCACAGTCCTACAGTGAAGCTGTGCAAAGTCAGCCAAGTGGATGTGGCTCCACCCCTGTTAACACGACTAGGTTAACAGAGCCGAGTGGGAAAGTTGCACTAAGTGAGAACTGCGTAACACCCATCCCCATGGTAGACCTTGAAACAAATAGGAAGGCCAAAAAGAGACGTTCACGACGTCGCAAGACGACAAGAACGCTCCCCAAGAAGGCAGACGACTGCAAGGTCTGCGCTTCTGTTGTCGAACAAGCAGACTCTGCTTTCGAATGTAACTTTTGCAAGCAATGGGTGCATTGCAGATGCAACAATGGGGTGCCAAAAGCATATTATGACCTTATGCGTAAGAACCCATACCAATGGTTCTGGTACATATGCCTGAGTTGCCGTCCTGATGTAGCCTCGAGTAGTCCTCTGAAAACTAAAGTTAGCACAAAAGTAGCAGGGAAAAATGTGAAATGTTCGACCCCCACCAATCCGGAAATTAGTACAAACGCACGTAAACCGGGGATACCAAAATCCTCACCGGTTAAACTTGTAACTCTTGACATAACCGCTGCAGACACAGGCTGGAGCACCACGGGTTTCCGTCGTTGGAAAAAGACCCCTATCGTCTGCCAGTAATACTGGCCATAGCACTGAGACACACAAAAATACCCAGTCGCACCAGACGAAACAAAACGGTCTTAAAGGGGATCACAAATGTGCGAGGACCGAGCCCAAGTCCACGGTTAGTAGATCAAATTGTGTAATCCTCTTTAATGTACCAGACTGTAGTAGTAGTCTGCTGAAAGATAGGGCCCTATTTGATCAGGAACAGTGGTCCATCTTGTGTAGCACACTGGGTTTGGACATCCAACCAGTAAATCTATGCATATTGTATAGGGGCACTGCTGCACCTGAAGGCAAACCATCCCCATTGGTCTCTACCGAGGATGCCGAAAAAGTGTTACTGGCTTCTCAAGTCCTTTCTATAGGGAGGGCCTGTAACATACGTGTTAAGCCAGACAGGCCGTGGAAGGAAAGACAAATGGCGAGGGAGTCTCCAGAGCTCATTCCTTCTGCCTCCATGGTTGGAACGATTGGACACTATCCTGGGACGAAAAGGTACCAGCCCGCGTGATCTTTCTCGACTTTGCGAAAGCATTCGACACAGTTCACCATGGTCTGCTCCTTCACAAAATAAGCAAGGCGAGTGTTTCTGGAGCACTTCTCGCATGGCTGAAAGATTACTTAGGCGAGAGAGAATTCTGCACCAAAGTCAACCGCATCCGATCATCCTGGCACACCTCGGTATCAGGGGTTCCTCATGGTTCTATCCTAGGGCCGTTGATGTTTTTGATTTTTATCAACGACCTGCCCTCCCAACTAAACTGCTCTGCGCTTCTTTACGCTGACGACGTAAAGATTTGGAGAGCAATAAACCCATCGGAAGACTCAGATAAGTTGCAGGCTGACCTGCAAACTCTGGGAAACTGGGCTCTGGCTAACGGAATGCCTTTCAACCTAAAGAAGTGCAAAGTAGTGCAACTTCATTCCGGCAGGTCACAGAGTGTAAATTACACCCTTGGTGGCCAGAACTTGAGTTGTGTTCCATCAGAGCGCGATCTGGGTCTTATTCTAACAGGAAAGCTAGACACCAGTGGAAATTGCGCGGGGGACGTTGCCAAAGCCTACGCAACTTTACACTTTATGCATAGGCAGCTGGGAGCTCTCACTCCCGAACTGTTCTTAAGGTTATATAAGGCATATGTGAGGCCACACCTTGAGATGCATAATATCATTGCACCTCCGCTACTCAAAAGGGATGCTAACATTCTGGAAAGTATCCAGAGACGAGCGACAAAATGGGTGATCGGCCTCCGCAACAAATCATATGAGGAACGACTAAAGAAATTAGGTTTTTTCACACTTAGTTACCGTAGGCACAGGGGAGACCTCATCACCGTCTACCAGATCTTAAATGACCAGGCCCACCCAAATAGAAGCATCCTGCCATTAAGTGATTATAGGCTTCCACGAGGTAACCCGCTAAGGATAGCACACCAGAGACCAAAGACTCGAGTGCGATCACATTTCTTTTCGCTTCGTGTTTGCCGTCTCTGGAACTCTTTACCGGCGGCCGTGACTACAGCGCCATCTCTGGAGATTTTTAAGCGGAAGCTAGACAATCATGCAGAAATGCAAGGTTTGTGTCTCAATGGCTTATCCTCATAAAACTTAAAACCACACTGTCAATGGATAAGCGTACAAACTAAATCCCCACGACCTATTCTGCCTTCTCTCACTCTATCTTTTCCTTAGGTCACCTTTATTATTCCACTTATCTCAACCTATATCATCTACACTACAACCTATTATTATTATTATTATTACTATTCTGCTTTTATGACTACACCGAATGACCAACGGGAGTTAGGTCAAACTCCATTCACGGCAGCAATACAGTCCTAACATACTGCATACTACAAACCACATCCTGACCAATCCCCGCACCACTCCTCTTGGAGTCTACCAGAGCTAAGGCAGTCGAGTGGCGGGACTTACTACGCAGAAGCTCACCGAAGATATGGAACCTCTACCTCACAATCAAGAAGCGAGCTCAAAGAAATCACTGGTTTATACTAGCTCGTAATCAGGATATTGGATATTGGATAGAATGTGGTTAAATTACTCTGTTGATATAAGAATAGAACTTGTGCACTGTGGTAGAATATGATTCCATTGTGGGTAAAATTTATTTTGATAAAGTCTCACAGTGTTTGTTAGACAGTAATATTTACTGGTGACGTTTCGAGCACAATTTATTGCTCAGTAAATATTACTGTATAACACTGGAACTTTATCAAACATTTTACCCACAAAGGAATTATACCCTGTTGATACACCAACCTAAAACTGAGAGCTACTTCTATCACATGTGAGAGAAAGGTATCTTCTGTAACACTTTTATACAGTTTTTATGCATTTTTTCATAAATACATGCATTTCATGCACTAAAATGTCTCCACGTGATTGGTGAGTTCGAGTTCATTCACTGATTGGATGCTCATTATAGTTAAAATGGATGTGACGTGTGATCAGTTTTCAAACATGTTAATAAGTACCTCCTTTCAGGTGAAACCATGGATTGTCTTGAGCATGTTGGTATCATGGATAAAACACTCGACAGAAACGATGAGATATCAAAAAACAAGAAACAGCGGTCAGATAAAATTTCAAATCTTATGGGACACTATCTACTGAAAGGATGGAGAATGCTGAATGAATCTTGTCCCAAATGTGAGGTTTGTTGATGTCTGCGTCTATTTTTACATCCTCGTATTTAGACGATTCTTTTCCAGCAGCCAAGCGGCCAGTATTACTGTGTTGCTTGTATGGAGGTTGACAGTGATACTGCTAGCGCTAAAAAGCAGCCGATCGACAGCAATAAATCACCAGAAATGTTTCAAGATCTCCCATTTGAAATATCGTCTCCCGATAAAGATAACATTATTGTTTCTGCACTCTCGAAAGCCATTAAAAGGTATGGAAAAAGGTTTTTAAACACTTTTGCAAGTCATCTATATTAATACGATTTACTAACGCCTATTTCAACTTGCAATGTAGAACCTTGCACAATAGTTCAGCAGTTCAGTTCCAGTCACCACGCTTTATGCAATTACACTTATCGGTAGATTAAAACAAAGTGCGTAGAAACCTTAACAAACAGGCATGCATGGAAGAATGAGTAAGTACGTGGTACGCCAGTACAGTACGTCATTAAGAAGGATTTCTAACCATTTCACCAACAGTCTCCATCTGTTGGTTCCTAGTGTCTAGAGTCACTTGGAGTCAGTGCTGTCCGGCCAACTTACAATCATAGGACGCGTGCACTGTACAGCAGTAAAAGCGTTATGATTTTCCACTTAACCATTCCTTCTGCCGTACATTCCTGCTTATTCTAATTCTTTTAAATCCCACTTCTCGTGTTTGTCTTCTTTTGTGTGCTACATTGAGCGTGAAAACTTGAACTACTGCACTTCGGTGCAAATTTCTATTTTAAAAGTCAGTGAGCGGTACCATTTTATATTTGACAAGGGCGACTTGCCCGCCAAACATACCTGGTTATCTGTTCAGTGTGTGTATAAGACTGAATTTTGTTAGTCTTCACCTAGAAGGACTGTATCACCTGCAGCTTTTGACTGACCAGGCTGTTCCCTGGTAACAAGTCAATCTTCAACCTGCTATAATCGATTATGGTGGTCACATTTATTGGCGTAAGTGGGAACAGTCAAAAGGTATTGACTAGTATCACAATCCGTGTTTCTTCCAAGGGATCCGTTAAGTCGAACAGCATACATGACTGACTGCACGCTGAGATCCAGTTAAGTAAAGATTATTCTACCTTAGCGCTCGGTACTATTCCTACTAAAGTAAAAGTACGTCAACTGTCTAAAGAAGCTCTTTACATCCATAAGGTGAATTCTGTTTATGGTGGTTGAGTGGAGTTAAGTGAATAACCACACTTAGGTCGTGTTTGCATGTCTGTCTGTCTGGATTCAACATAGAACTTGGCACCGAAGTGCAGCAGTCCGAGTTGCCACGTTCCAAATAGCCCACAGAGGTAGACAAGAAGATGAGTGAAGAGAATTAATAGAGTTTGACAAGTATAAGAGTGAAACAGAATGGGTAATGGTAGAAAGGAATATGAAAGATTACAGAGACTGAATACATCTGCGCCATTGACAACGATTTTGAGCCATGTCACCTATTGTCTCCAGCCACTGATTGATTCCTAGAGTCAGTCCCGAGGGCCCCAACCCGGACGGAAGTCTGCATCTCCCTACCTGATTCAGTTTAACTGTCAAGGATTTCATGGATTGATGCCATGTTTTTGTTTGGCCACCACTGGCTCTTTTCCAACCTGAACCTATATCAGCTAGCAAAGCCCGTCGGGGGAGGCGGTGGTTAGGCATGCGCAGCACGTGACCTAGCCATCTTAGTCTATGTAACTTTATAGCCTCGTCGATTGATTTTCCCTCTTTGCCCAACACTCTACGCCTAACATCAACATTACTTATCTTGTGAAACCACCTAACGTGAGACAGAGATCGCAGACATCTACGATCGAAAGAAGTCAAACTTTTCATGTCTTCAACGCGTATTGGCCATGTTTCAGAGCCATAGAGAAGGACGGAGCGAACTGCTGAGCAGTACACACGTCCCTTGGTTGATAACCGGATGTCACGCCTACGCCAGAGATGGTGTAAGTCAGCGAAAGCAGCTCGAGCTTTTTGGATCCGTGCTGAGATTTCATCGCCAATCAATCCGTTGGTGCTAATACAACTTCCCAAGTAGGTGAAGTGGTCAACATGTTCTATCACTTCCCTCCCTATCACTAAGTTAGGGGTTGACGTGGTCCAGTCCTGTAGCAGCATCTTACAGTTTGCATGTCTCCGAATTCAGCTTGAGGCTCCATAGTACTGGCTAATGATGCCTATTTTCCTATTTGGCATAGAGTTCGGATGTTGAATGCTGCAATATAACGTTGGCAGTTTAGTTTTGAAAGACTCTTATTAATGTTTTCGTGGTTCAGGTTGCTGCTGCTGATGATCGTAGGGTTAAGAGGGGTTGGAGATCTACCTGTAGAACAAACAGTGTTAGCAGTGACAGGAAAGCAAGAAGATAGTGGATTATAATTAGAAAGGCTTTTTACGCTTATTCAAGTGTCTTAGCGATGATTACTTCCTCGCCGCTCACATGGTGGAAATATGCACTTCACGAATAAAGTACATTAAATTGTGTTATAAGCCATTTCCATAGTGACGAGTCTGTAGATGGAAATCGACAAATTACCAGTCGTACAATAAACCTCAGTAACTAAATAACATGTCTGTAAATTAGGTTATGAGCCACTCGCTTTGTGAAGGTCAACGAGATTCTACATTTCCTGAAATACTAGTGAATCCGACAACTTTCGGAGCTGTTACCACTGGTTGGAAGTTAATTGGATGGATGACTGGACCAAAACATTGTTGATCATCTATGCAATTAACATTTTTGCTTTATTCCAGTGTCTGAAATTCGTGATAATCATTGTATCGTTTCAGAGAAAGCCATTGTCTCCAAGGTAAGTAAGTGTACAGTAGTAGAACGTGTGTAGTGCAGTGGAATCCACTGTGTGCATATCTCCATAATGGTTCCACGTATATCTTGATTATTGTACTGTGCTTATGTTAGAGAAGGATTTGAAATCGAAATTAGCTTTAAAAATTTAGTCATTTTTGGCATGTTTTTAAGGTACAGTTTTTGTTAACATCAGTATGCTGTTATTTAGCACATTTATTGTTTTTCTAATTTTTTAGAGCATCAAAGCAATGTACTGCAACTCCGGTAGGACTGTCCACGAACAACAGGATGTACAAACAAAACAGTATGATGATTGATCTACACGAAAAAATAAATTGGTGTATGTCACAGCTAACAGAAGCTGCCTCACCTACGGAAATTCGTCAGTGGTCTGACGCACTTAAGTCTTTGTTGAGATTATGGGACGAAATGGCTAATAGCAGTTTGCTCAAACTTTGATTTATAAAGAAGCTGCTTCCTAAGAAAATATAAATTTTTAAAATGAAAGTTTACTTTATTGAAATTCCCAACAACCAGGGTTTTTCTGATGACTACTGTTGGCATTATTTGAATGCTCTATAGGAAATCTATTCACACAATATGTTCTAGGTGATAGTTTTTATTTAATTCGATGTGAAAGAGTATCTCATACGTCATTCATATCATACATTTGATATCCCGTCACTCAGGAAAAGACATAAGTACTGCACAGCATTTCGTCTCGTCTTTATTTATGGCCACGAGAAACGGCTAGCTCTCTTTGACCGTTGGTAACTGGTATAATATAGTGAGTAACATTGACGTTAGGCGTGTAGAGTATCAGACGAGGTGGGAGAGCCAATCGATAAGATCGTGAAGCTGTATCGATTGAAGTGGCTAGGATACATTACTGGATATGAGAATGGGTTTGAAAAGAGTGAGGTGTGATCACTTCAAAACGGGTCACCAATTGATGAGTTCTCAGACTGTGTTAGTTTGAGTCACAGGGAGTGGTAGACTGTCTCACTGGAGTCTTCGAGACACTAGGAACCAACAGATGGAGACTGTTGGTGAAATGGTTTGAAGTCCTTTTCATTGACGTACTGTACTGGCGTACCACGTACTTACTCATTCTTCCATGCATGCCTGTTTGTTAGGGTTTCTTTCTTTGAATGTTGTTCGTTCAAACTCAAGTGTGAAGCAACATTTGAGAAGGTGAAGCCTAAATCTCTATATATCGAGTGTTTTCAATCACACCCATTTGCAGGACAAATTTTTAAATCATTACGATATTTGAAGAGTCCCACTTCTAACCCTAAAATAGGATCTTGACACAGAAAGACATTATTCTGCGGATTGTCATTATTATTGTTTTTCAGAAGAATAGATACTGAATAAAGAATACCCTTTTAGATAGCCCCTTATTCATCAGGCTCTACAGTTATGTATCCTTCCATTATAGTGGATGAATGAATGAATTAGTGTTATGAACAACAACATTTATGCTGTTTAAATAACATCGAATCAGTAATAATATGAATAGATTACAGTTCAACAGCATCAACATAAAATAAGCTGAATGTCAGAAAAATGAGGAAAGATAATATTACAAATTCATGAATTTCTAGTCTCTACTAAAGGCCGGCCAGGGGAGTAGTAGTGGCTATCTGGACTTGCTTTTTTTGAACACAGAGCTCTGGTTGTTTGAGGCGAATTGTCATAGCCTCTACTGTTTAGAGCATGTGGTTCTTCGATTATTTCGACAATTTATTAGGCATCCGGTAGATGATGATAGGGAAGGATTCTTCAACGCTGGCTGGCTTTATGGCCGGCTGGTTTGTACCAGATGGTCCAATATCGAACTATTAATGGTTTTCACTACACCTTTACATGGCCATAGTGGGAGATGTTCTCGAGTGAACAGGAAAAATCAAGCTCCTAGAGCAACTGCCGATATAACTCGCTCCACATGCGCAGTTGAATTGGTAGATACAATGAGAAGTGGCTAGTTTGTCTAGGTATTTCATCTTTTAGTCAAGGTAGCACCATCGGTCGTTTAGAGAATAAGACATGTAGTTCGCCAGCACTAAAACTTCTTTGAACTGATTTTCTTAATTTCTTCGTTATTATCTCACTTGGTATATCGCCACCCTTGAATTGCATTCGTATATAAAGTGGCTTCTTGTTCACAGATAGTGAGTAGTCCTTTTCCGCTTTCTTTGTCATGTGTTTCTTGATAAATTTGTCGGGATAGCTATTTTCGATCAAAGTATCATATAAAAAGCCTAATTCATCTTCAATTCCTTCTTCTGAGCATATAGCTCTAACTCTGTGGTCGAGTGAGGGTCCTCATTAAATTTCTTTTGTACTTGAGAGGAACGAAGCTTTGAAAATGTGTATATTGTCCTGTCCAAGTAATTTTTCTTTGCAAATTTCTATGCTATCATCTGGTTTTCTTGTAAGGAGGACATTCAGGAACGCACTTCTGTTTTGGGATTCCTCTTCACAGGTGAATTTCATAGCCGAATGTACTTCATTGAATTCAGTAATTATTGTACTCCTATCAGAACGATTATCACAAAGAAGGAAGGTATTATCCATATACCGGCAATAAAATGAGAGCTTACGAATAAGGTTGTTCAAATGTCCATTTTCTAGCTTACTTAGAAAAATAAAATCAGCCAAAATATTGAAATTTTGTACCAGTTGTAAGGGGAAACCAGGAGAGGTTATCAAAGTACAAGGCAACATTCCATGAGACTGTTAGTTAAGGATGTGAATAAGAGACTTCTATGCAACCTAAATGATTTGATGAAATGTGTCACAGGTTGTTGCTAAAAAAGGAAACACCAAGGCTAGAAGGCGTAAGCAACTCATTTCCAAAACAATTTTTGGTTGTGAAATTATGGAGGAGCTTTGATAACAGAGAGGTAATATCGGTAATCCAGGATGTACATATCGCTTGGTGTGGTCCCCATCGAGAGTCGAACTGATTAGTCATTGTTGCAAAGGCCAATCAAATAACTTGAAACACTGTAGTAACAGCCTAATATGTCAAAGGGAAATTCCACTTCTCCCTATGATACGAAATATATCAACCTGTAGTGACCCCTTTTTTATTACTCATCTTTGTAGTATACTTTCACTATGTAATTACACTTTGATTTGTTTATCACTTTAAATATTGCGTATTACAATTTATACTTTTGTGCTTGCTCGACTTTTGAATTTTGATTACTGCGTTAATACACGTTCGTACTCCTTCTCAAGTGCCTTTTGATTTACGTTGTGGATGTTGAGGAATCATAACGTTAGGACACAATAATAAACGCGAAGAAGTACTAGGGGATATACGTGTATGTAAGTTTGATCGAAAAGAGCGCCACAACAAACCGTTACATTATGCATATCTTACACCCACACAATAGGGTGGGAGAGGATTAAAATTCTAAAAAGTAGTCTAGGTAAGTGGAGAGAGAGGTTGAAAAATGAATTTCGGCTGGTTCATTGAGTCTACTCCCAACACATGCAACAGAAACGACTCAATGCAAATACCAGAAATATGGAAGATATTATTATCACCAGTCAGTCAGTCAAATCAGAAGAGGATAATAAATAATCTTAAAATTCTATTTCAATTCAAACACATCACAACATCCTAACAAGTAACTTATGATGACTATAAAACACTCGCTCCAACGAAATTCACACTTGATTGCATGGAAATTCCTGCCATTTCTGTCTCCGAAGAATTTCAATATCTGGGTATTCCATTCAATTTCAAGGCCCGCTGCTACCCAAAGCATGTTGATGTTCTTATTGACTCCTTAGCCAATATAAAGCAGGCCTCACTGAAGCCGCAACAGCGTACCAAGATCTTGAAGAATTACCTTATTCCCAGATTTTTATACTCCTTGACGCTTGGATTAACTCATAAGAATACCCTCAAACACCCAGATGCCATGATTCGAGCCGCGATGTGGCAATGGCTGCGGCTTCCCAAAGATACTTCAATTGCATATTTCTACACCAAGATCTAGGAGGACGGCTTGGGTGTTACTGACTTTTCCACTACCATCCCCATACTTCTCTGAAAACGAGTTAAATTCCTTCTAAACAACGCGAATCCACCTCTCCGCAACATCGATACTTCTGATTCATTTGCCTCTTTCTACGTCTGTGCAATCTGCCTATTACAGCCCATCGTCAAAACATAACATCCTCGGATGACGTACACGAATGTTGGGCTAGTTTGTTATCTTTTATAACCTCACGTTGTGCTAGTCCTCACACGTGTTTTATTTTTTCAGGTTTATGCAGGTTGTCGTATATGAAATCAGCGGAAATGTCAGTCGGTCAAGCTAACGCTAATACCCTTCATCGGAATTTTCCTTTGTGAATTAATGAAATGTTTAATATACTCTTGATTTCTATTTCTCCTGGACTTCTTCAATGCGTCGCTATGATAACAGCTTTTGTAATATGTGAATCTGGATTAATGCATGTTAAGCTTAGTTAGTCAAATGGAGATTCACTATAGTATTAAGAGATTGTTACTTTGGTCATTCATAGGATTTTGCGTCTGTTTCTACACAAGAGAACATTGTGAAAACTAAGTAGGATTTAGAAAGTTGAATAATAATAATTCTGTACTGTTCGATACACTAAAGTCGCCTCATCTCTAGCCAGTTGCATGTCTGTACACTGCTAAACGCCAAGTCTGTAGTACAGGTAAATGTATTAACTTAGGCGTGATATCTGCTTCACTAATCTGTTAATATGCAGTGACATCATCAAATAGACTTTTTACTTGGCATTGAGCTAAGAAACAATTTCTGTTTATTTCTGATATGCTGTTAAATCATGTGATGTTATCTAATATCCATCATTTCTATGAGCAACAACTGCAGTGTTTGAATATCTACTTTGTTAAGCATGCCGATGATCTGACTATTACAGTGTCTGTCAACTCCCAGCTAAAGAGTACTAAAATGAACAGCTTTCTATCAGGAATTAGCAAATGGTCTTCGTCTAACGGCCTTAAACTAAATCCTTGCAAATGTCAGGCAGTCAACTTCAGTTTCAGATGTAAAAGAAACTTAAATGGAGCTGTTAATTCCCACTACCGTTGTAAAAATGGATGAGTGATATAGAAACCAAGTCTGACGTTAAGTATCTTGGATTAATTCTTTCTTCTGGCCAACCCTGGTCTTCCCATGTTTAAGCGATTTCCAAAGTAATATTTCGTCTGACTGTTCACATTAAGAAGTTAAGGCACTCAAGCATAACTCATCCCCTCCTCTTACAGTTTTTCAGTCCGTGCATCTTACCTATACTTGACCTGTTTTTCTTGCTTTAATCTTGATACAACCGTGTTTCGCAGAACTCATCACACTGCGTATCAGCCTTAAATGTATGCCACATACAGGTATAATGCTTATGAGCTAGGTATGCAAATCAAAGTAAACGTTTGTACGGTGCATTCATTATTTACAAGACTAAATAGTATGTAAGAGCTACGATTTAACCAGTTATACAACGTTTAATATATTTAGACACAATTAACCTACGCTGCTTACTTCTATGACGCATTACCTAAAACTACGTAGTTACCTTAAAGTGGTTTTTGCTGAAGGTAATCACCCTTAGCTACTACCTCAGTGAGAAACTTAACGTTATCTTTGAATTTCAAAGTAAAAGCGGGCATCCTGAGAACCTTCTTGGTAAAAAGATCGTCTCCTAGTCGAAAAAAATGAATATATCCTAATCTTCAGGAAGGCGTTTAGAGATATTTATCCTATCACCTAAAATGACTCACTATTTGCAGTCACTTAAAGAGTAAGAATAAATTTACCGAAGACAATATGCTTATGACTTCTAGATATCATAATGTACCATGAAGGAAAACCTATATCCATAGGGTTATAACAGTTACAAGCGCAATATTAATCCGAAACGCGACGACTACGATTCTCAATCACAGAAAATCCTACTTTGCTACCTAATCTTCTAATAGTATTAACAGATGTTTCACCAAGAAAAAGAAAATCAATGGTTTCAGGAAAATTTATTTAGTTTTCTTAAAGATCATGGTCATCCGTATTTATAGCCACGGAGAAATCACAAACATCCACAAAATAGGAATTTCATTATTTGAAATGAAACAAGCAATCTGTATTCAGCCAATTTTTTCACCCAGAATGACAATCAGCTTCTCAGCTTATTGTAGACCACAACACGAAACGTTATTGTCGCTAATTAAAGTCTTACCTTTAACTGGGATAGTTCGTACACTCACCCAATCATCATGTTATCCGCTTTTTAAGTGGTTTTAATAATAATAATTTATATTTTCATATAAACATAAATTTACATGAAAATGCATGCCATTTTTACAGGTACGATCAAGTATGGTATAATGTCAAATATTAGATTGTCTACAAGTTAATAATGTTTCAACAGTTAAATATATGTATATATACTCTTTGTCTGAACCAGGCCGCTACTTTTTGCTCTCAAATTTTGACCTTCGTTTCTGTGGATATCTACCCACAAAAACTGCTTCATTTTTACAATTTACACATATTAAAACCCTATATACACTTTCCACCACTGGAATTATTGTATTAACTTACCCATCAAAAACCCTGCTTTATGCAGGTTATGGGGTTATAATTTATCGGATATTCCAGGCTCAATGTGGTGAGTCTCCCAGTGATTTTCCATTTATTCCGTGTGATTCATATTTCTCTACTGATTTAATGAAGTTTTAGATAGTTTTGTTCTCGATTTTCACGTAGTAGGTGTTTTGACAGTTGTGGTCTGTTTTCTCCACCTTTTTAGATAGTTTTCATAGGTTTTTTCTATATTTGTGTGCATTTTTATATAGTCGTTTGTTATCATTTCGTTTCCTATCAATATTTGCAGTCTTCTGATGTATAACTCCACTACTTTTGAGTCTTTTGTGCAGAAATCGTATTCCTTCATCCAGGTCCCTGGATTTGGAAGCTAAGTTTCTACGTCTCTCTCTCTTTTATAACTTGTGGTGGACCTTAGACTCCGTTAGCTTAGTAACCCGAATTCAAATAGAAAATAAAATACCAAATCAGGTAAGTTACTGGAAGAAGAATATATTAAAGTTTTGTTACTTGGGTATTTACAAGGTCCAAAATCCACAATTAACGTAATAGACTCCGGAGGTATTGCGGGAAGACTGCTCCAATACTAATTCTCCAATGTTGGTTTTGCCGGAGGTCGACCAAAGTACGTAGGAAGAAACTACGGTGCTCCTGCGGAAATTTGAGATAGAAAGCAGGTGATTAGAATTGATCGACGGCAGTTGAGATGATGGAGAAGACGGAGAGTCGAAGGTAGAACTATATTTTCATTCAAAACCCGAGGTAAAGTACAAAGTACGGAGATTATGATTAAAGCAAAGTAATGTACAATATGTTCATTTCTTACATAGTAGTAAAAATTGGATAAGTTTATTTTTGAGGACTCCACAAACTGACAACTTTTTCTCCATTGTTTCTTACAGTGATTGTATTTCAAATTCTGCATCTTTTGGTATACAATTTGCATAGTCTCTTTGTGGTTTTACTGATTTCCTGCTAAAAAGTTGACTCTTCAGGTCCTTATGTGTCATAAGATTTAATTTTTTTCCAGCTATTTTTCATATCTGGTCTTTTTCCTTGGTTTTTTCGACCACTATCGATCACCTTCCGACCCTTGGTGCAAATTCTGCAATTTGTTCCTTCAGATTTCAAATTTTCTGAAAGTTTTTAGAATTTTTCACCATTTTCTGCTAATCTGTACTTTGCATTCGATCATCTGGGAGCTCCCTGGATCTTTCTCCCTGCTTCCTTTTGCAACAGTTTACGCCCCAATTGAATAATTTGAGATTTTTCTCCTTTTTACCCGAAATTTCTAGCTTTCAGGTACTCTCCAACCTACTTTGTAAAATTTGGCCATTTTTAAAACTAGCGTTTTTCAGTCTTTTTCGATTATCTGCCTTCCATAGGCAAATCCCTATTGGATTTCCGTCACAAATTGTGTACTTTGACATTTTACACTTTTATATATCATTATCTTCTCACCTCTTGTCAGATCCGTTGCCCTAATTGGCCTTTTTCCCCGCGATTTCGCCCCAAATTTGACACCGTCGCCTTTACCCACTGCCATTGAAATCAACACTCTGTTTTGTGTTATTCTATTGTCCTTCTCAAGCGCTTTCGAACGATATCTAAAATGTACTCCTTCGGCCTCTCTGTTCGCAGATCTAGAGCTTTGCCCCCCACCCTCTGTTTCGCCCAAAACACGAAATCTTCAAATTCACGCCTCAGTCTAAGTCCCACATAGTATCTCTCGGCCCTATTTTTTATTCTCATTGTATTCTCCACACTCTAAGCTTTCGATTGATACCAAAAATTATCCTAACGCTTGCGTAAATTTCTCGTTAAAAGGGTCTCTCGGTCAATTTTACTAATTTTTCACACTTTCTCGTCCGCTTTCCCTCTTTTTTTACCCTTGCTGAAAATCGTACAAATTTAGCTTTTAACCGAATTTACTACCTACCTTTCATTCCATAGGCGCTATACAATTATCGACCGGTAGTGCATCTACCTTGAATAGCTGGCCGCCGATCGCTCATTCCTCTCTTATATCCTTATATGCCTGCAAATTTTTCAGTACTTCCTCATTTTCCTCCTGTCTCTGTCACTATCCCACTGATTGTACACCCCACTCCTTGTCAAACCTCTGGTGCCCTTCTTCCTCTGCCTACCGGCCATCTGTACACCCCCATCGTCCCATCCGCTGGAGTTTCGGGAGCCCCCAAAAACTTCTCATTTTGCCCGTATTTCTCCTTTCTTGTATCTAAGGCCCTTTGCTGTTCTGACATAACACTCTCTTTCTCTTATATACTGGGTTTTTCTGACCCAGTTTCTTTCCTCTTACAGCATATCCCATCCGCTGAGCTCATATTTCACTGTAACTTGCCCACCACCCCCTCTTCCCCCCCTAATTACGTGGTCGCTTTGTTTTTCGTCGATATTTTGTCTCCCTTGCTTGTTACCTCATTAATTCTGGATTTTCTACCGTTTTCTGGCACGTGGATTCCACTGGTCTAGGTCTCGTTGCCATGACACCCGTGGTTTCAGTTATCGTAATTGTTCCTATATATATATATATATCATGACCATTCGCTCTGGTCAGCATTGCATAACTACAGTCGGAAAGGACTAATACATCCTTGAACCTCGTATTCACCTTGGTGATAGTTCTTCTGTCTCCATTTGTACTTCTTGTTTTAAGTGAGTGAGGGGATTTCTATTTTTCTGTAAACCGTGAACAATGATGTCACAGTCCACTGTGTTTACCGATATACAAGTATTCATGGTCACACATACACAGAAAGGAGTCATCTTTCTCTACAGATCAGATCGACAGAACACATTCTGAAATGGGTGGACGAAGAAATAAACTCACCTGGTCCAACGTCATCTATCGTTCAGCACATCACAGAATCGGATCATTTATTTGTTTCCAGTAATCTTTGAGAACCTAACTGTTGAACAGGTTTATTCATATACTTGAATTCAATGGAGCATTGCCCTTAAAGAGGCGTAAACTAGTTTACCGTGTTAGAAGATTATTTTTTGAGACTTTGAATCTGTGTTGCTAGTCGAGTTTTAGAACCAATGTTATCTTCACACAATAATATTCTTAACTGGCTCTATTCTTGGCCTATTTTCTTACCCTGTATCTATGATCTCAACCTCCAAATATTCTAACCTATAATAATTCAGTTAATCTGCAACAACATTCAACGTTTGAAGTAACCTGTGCCGTCTTATTGTTTCGTCAAAACTAATCAATCTACTTTTGAGTTAATAGCACATTTAAAATGAAATGATTATGAATGCATGAAGTCAAGTGGCGCTAGCTGATCATTAGAAATGGTGGTGGTCACTAAGGTGAATCGCCCCATTCTGTGGAACCAGCAATATGCAATTTGACGGCTCGAGATTTTTATGAGGGCTTACATCTTTATCTTGAAAAAGATAATAATGATCGCCTAGACAGATCATGCTTCTGCCTTTAAACATATACCATTCTCCCAGCCTATTGTTGAGATGCGACCACGTGTGCTGTGCACAGATTTATGGGCATCTTATAAAGTAACTTGCTTCCGGTTGTCGGATCTTTTAATACCACTTCACAATGTCTCATCTCATTCATTTTCTAATAAAGTCTTTACTTGATCCTCATTATATTCCATTAAACCTAACATTTTATAGCTCTTTATGAATATGATTCGACTTATTCTATTCCTATTCTCTGTAGGGTATGGTTGCGCACCAAATAGACAAGAAGGTATGAAATAAAAACAGCTGGCTTTAGGATAATTGTATTAAAACCAAAAGTGGACATCATGATAGTAAGACCTATATGGGTAGCATTATACATTGCAAATGAACGTTGTCAGCCTAGGGATTATATAGTTTCCCATTGTATTTCCTTTATGAATGTATTTATTAATGATACATTGCCTCTACTTATTTCATTACACTTTAATGATTTACCTTGGCACTTTTACTTTTCTAAAACAGCTTTCAATCCCATGTAAACGTTGTACTTACCTCAATATTGGTTGGTTATCGTAAGCCTACAACCACGGGTTGAAAACAAAACGAAGTCGATTTTCCTGCGCAACCTGGAGGACAACTGTACAATTCAATAAGTATACGGCCTGGTTCAGACAAAGAGTGTATTTAACTGTTGACACATTATTAACTTGTAGACAATGTACGATTTGAGATTATATCATACTTGATCGTGCCTGTAAAAATGGCATGCATTTTCATGTAAATTTATGTTTATATGAAAATATAAATTATTATTATTCGAAACCTAAAACCGGACCTGTGCATACAAAAAGATACATACATTCGGCGGCTCTACCATGGCCAGAGTAAATTTCCTACTATAATTTTGCTCCTTTCTTTTAATATGTAAGTTCACTATTATTATTGTTCTTAATACTTTTATTATTATTACTATTCCCATCATCCACATTTTATTACCACTCTATTACTGTTTATTAATAACATTGCCTTTTTCACACAGATCTTATACAAAACTACTTTATAACCTTTCCACTAGTTCCTGTCCATTCTACACGAGCTTATTGATTAGTCATTATCTCACACTTATTAGGTCATGCCAACTTCTGTCTCCTTTCTAACTTACATTTAGTCATCCCTTCTTACACCTTAAATTATGTGGTACAATTTTCAGGGACAAAGTTTACCAGTATCTGATTGGTCAAAAAATTTCTGCGTCAATTGTAATTACGATTGTACAGCTCATGAAAATGAATCATCGAAAAGAAAATTTTCTTCACTGTTTGTGCCTTTTTCTTATTCTGCTAATAGATATTTAGACTTTAATTCATCTCATCCGTTAACTGTTAAGGCAGGCTTAGTTAAGCAGTAGCACTAAGTAGCACAAGAAAAGACCTAAATGATGAACTAAAACAGATAGATCAAGCTTTGGTGTTAAATAACTAACTATCCTATAAAATTCATTAGGAAGATCGAAAATGGCCAAAATGGCTAAAACTGTAGTTCTTCCTCTGTTCAAATTCATTAAGGGGAACCAATGTATGAAAATAAAAATAAATGTGAAACTAGTGGTGATAATATAAATAAGAGAGAATATATGTCATCTACTGTTATACCACGTAGGGAGGAGACATCTGAGAGCCTACGTAGGATTAGTGATGTCTTCGACTTTATTTCTGAAATATCCGAGACTAGTGTGAGGTATAAACGCATGTTATCCATGGATGTATCATCACTATTCACTAACGTACCGCTTATGGAAACAGTTGATTATATTTGTCAAGAAATCACCGATAGGCAATTAGACTTAGGAATCCCCTTGTGTAGCCTCAAAGAACGCGCAATGAATGTTCACTTTGTCTTCAATAATTCATACTATCGACAAGTAGATGGAATAGCTATGGGTTCACCATTAGGCCCAATATTAGCTGACTTCTTTTCGCAAGACTTGAAAACGGGAAACTGAAGGATACCATCAAGGAGTTGGATATGTATTAGTGATGTGTCGATGATACATTTATCTTAGCTGATGAGAGTATTAACATAGACGAATTGTTGCTGAAATTCAACAACATCCACCCCTCACTTAGCTTTACTTGTGAAGAGGAGCAGGAGAATAAACTACATTTCCTGGATGCCTTGCTAAGTAGGAGAGAAGACGGGTCGCTTGGGAGAAGTGTGTACAGAAAAAGCACATTCACAGGGCAATACACACACTTCCTTAGTTACTTGCCCATTATATATAAAAGGAATGTTATGAAATGTCTTGCGAGCAGAGCAAGGAAGATAGGTACGGAGGACCTCTTACAAAAGGAATTTGAACATATTCACGATTCCTTGACGGAGATGGGCTGGCTCTCCGAGTAGTTTCATAAGAAAACATATGAAAACATAAGAGAGAAAACCTGAGACTCTGACTGCACGGAAGAAACCTCTATTTATTAAGTTACAATTTAATGGTGACTTATCAAGTGAGATTCTATTCCAAAGACTTTCAAGGAGTATACGTAGAACATTTTACGCAGCACACCTATGTTTGTCATTCTCTAGCCGAAGAATGATTGGGGCGAAAACGAAGGATAAGCTAAATAGTTTTGCCACATCTATGTGCATTTATCAATTCAACTGCACCTGTGGTGACAGTTATGTTGGGTATACTAATACTAGACAGCTTAGCCAACATGTTAGTGAACATCTCCCATCGTGGTGGTTTGGCAAAGGACAGACAAAAACAATCCGTAGCTCAATTCTGTCACATTTAACTGATAGTGGTCATGTAGTCGAGAAAACGAAAGCCTTCAAAGTAATTCATCGTATCCCACCGAATCTTTCTAATAGACTTCGTATTCGTCAATCGCACACAGCTGAGGCAGGCGACAGGCATTCGAACTAATAAACCTAAACTATGCATTCAAAAGAATTCGTACAGCCATTATTCCTCCCGTCGCCTATTAAGACATGATCAACTAAAGACTTCTACACCACCCCTTATTTATATTTCCAACCCCTTTCTTATCATCCCTTAATCTTATCACATCTTCATTATAAACGTGTTTCATTTACTTCCCTTACAATCTAACATTACTTAATCGGTTCATTTGTTTTTACTAGCCTTTATCGACTACTTCCACCTGAACGATTGTTTGTTTAATCATGCTGTTTTCTTCATCAGTATTCGTGTTATCACAGATCGCCTCATTTTTTCATCCTTATTATTGATAAGACCATTATTATTATTATTACTATTATTATTATTGTCATTACTACTATTATGACTAATTGCACAATTTATATTCGCCATCTTATTATCTGTCCTATAGACAAAACACCATGATTGGTTTATATTTGAATTTTTATTTGTAAACTTATATATATGTTCAAGTATTGGTTTTGTAGGGGTTTTGTTTGATTGCATGGAGGATTTAATCATGAGCTGACATCAGTTAGATAACCACTGGAAAACCTGGGAGTACTGGACGGCTGTTTCGCAGCCCAGTTTGGGACTCTTCAGCAGTACGCATCCACCGGGATTCGAACCCAGGACCTTCTGGTTACAAGGTGAGCTCGTTGACCATTGAGCCACTGGGATCCGATCCAATGATCCTTGAATTCTAACTTCTGCCAGTTCACGACATAGCGCGACCACTTTGCAATGTCTTCTTCAATAAAATTTAATCATATGTATTAGAGTTAAGCCTGATGAGATCTAACTGAAAGCACAATATTGTTCGCCTAAATGTGTTGTTCTGTATTTACTGTTTTCAGAATTTGTTTTCATCCCTCTCTCTCTTTCTACGTTTGTATTGTATTGAAGAGAAAACGAAGCCCGGTTCGATGTCTACAAAAGATGATTTTACAAGCGTTGTTTTTCCCTTCAGAGCAAAGTGAAGGCGATCGGAGTCTTTGAAATGCGTAATTGCGTAGACGAAAAATGATGGATGGATGGATGGATCATAAACACATCACTTTTATAGTTTAGTTATTTTTATCTCGTCGATGAGTTTTTGTTTTCGCTTATTTCACAGTCACTAAAACAACTACATATGTGCTTTTGCTCTTCACAGGCCCTTAAGAAATAAGCATGGAGAATGTTTATACATTCAGTACTACATCAGCGTTCTATTTCAGTTGCATTCTTGCAAATGATCGCTTTTGCTTGGTTAACTATTCTCTAAGTAATGTCGCTTGATGTACAGTGTTACAGTTTACTTATTAGTCACTACTTTGCGCAGTTTTGAAAATGTTAGAAGAGTTATTCACTGTTTAGAAGCGTTTGTCAGTGGCGCATAAGTTAGGACTCTCGCCGACCATGCAAATGTTCCGGGGCTCGATCCCCTGCCGACTCACACTTGATATCTATGGTCGGTCTGAAAAATTTGGGCTACCGATATCACATCACATTCTGAAAATTCCGTACCTGTATCAAAAATACGGTGTGTAGTCAAGCTGTAATCGAAAAACAAAAAGATCAGTAAACATACTGACAAAATCTAATACTGTTTGGAGTTGATAAATGACAGCAGACAATCAAGAGGCGCCTGTCTAATATTCATTGAACACACCAGAATATTTTATAGTAATAGACGGTGAATCCCTAAGCGGCGCAGTTATAATATACCTCATGAACACACAATCTCATTCAGGTATAATTAATTTTCTCGAAATAATTTTTAGTTAAGCCCAAGTCACTGAATATTCACAGATGCTGTCGCTATCATATGGACAAGACATGATTAATGTGATCCTTAAGATACTATCGTGAATCTTGCTCTACGTGTTTACTTTGCTGTTCAGTTCGTTCTGCTACCTGTTAGCAGTAAATTTAGATCCACCTCCACACTTGCTTGATTACATCGCCATCACTTCACGAAACATCCTTATAAATAAGCTAAATGACACTTTATTTTTTAGTCTATTTCCTTTTTATAGATTGTGCAGTGCCTCAAGTGAGGTCGAGATTAAGACAAGCTGGCTGCCTACTATCTCCAATGATTTTGTTGATTGTGGCAGACTCGATAATGTGACAGACTGCGGGCAACGAGGAGATAGAGATAAAATGGACCTACACAATGATCTACAGGATCTGGGCTTTGCCAATGATATATGTCTGATTGCCCACAGACTGAAATATATGCAAACTGAAAGGAACAATTTGGCAGAAGAAGCGTCAACGATATGACCTTTGTTGAACAAAGGGAAAACAGAAGTGATCAAGATTATCCACCAACAGCAAGAGCAACAACAACAGACAATAATCAGCATAAATAGGAGAAATCTGAGGGAAATAACCTTGTTAACCTTCCTGGGAAGCATTGTTTCAACGAAAGGCAGACGGAACTGATGAGAATATCAAGAAGAGCATCGGGAGAGCAAGGCATGCCTTTATTACTATCAAGTCTGTGTGGGGATGAATAGTACTCAGCATGAAAACTCTGATCCGAATTTTCAACTCCAGCGTGAAGTCACTGCCACTATACGGATGAGAGACTTGGCGCATCATGCAGGATACTTTGAAGAGACAACAGACCTGCATCAAAAGCTGTCTTCGCTCAGTACTGAAATCCAGATGCCCAGAAGAAATCGACAACACAGGTCTCTGGGAACCAACAGAACAGAAACCAATTGTGCAACAAATAGGCAGCGAGAATCGGAGGTAGATTCGCCATACTCTGAGAAAACCATCAAGTGATATCACACGCCACGCTGTCAAGTGTAAGCCGAATATGAAGCAGCGAGTTTATCGTCCAAAGGTGACACGGAGGAGGTTATGCTTAGATGAGATGAAAGCATGTGGGTAGACGTGGACACAGGCAAAAACGTTGGCGGAGAACCGAACACAATGGGGAGGCACGGCCGAAGCCCTAAGCTCACCTCGAAACTAAGAGAGACAGTAATGAAAGAAATAATATAATGCCTTTCATGTACTTATCATATGTATCGCTCACTATTTCGTTACTAAACACGCTTGGCATGGTTTTGGATTTATCTAGGAAATTTTGGAGGCACGTACAAGTACATAAAATCGTCTGTAAGCAGTCCTTTGTACATATCACAATAATTTTTTCTTGAGCACCAATCTAAGGGATTTTGTTGGGGCTGAAATTGACTCTTTTCATTCGTATTACTCGCACCGTCAACCTCTGTTTGTGCTGAAGGGAAAACACCCTGTTTGACGAAAACTTTATGTTCATTGTAAACTACATAATTTCTATGGTATGATCAACATGTACACATCATCATTACAAGGTTTCTATAACTTCTCTCTGTACATATTTTGCGTATATACTTTTGATGATATATTATTCTAAATTGTGTTTCATTCCACACCGCGGTTTCTCAGTATATCCCTGTCTCCCTGAAATAGCTTTCAGTTGTACGTTGACATAGAAGATATGTGAATATAGGATTTCTATCGGTTTACTATTATTGTTTTCAGGAAACAAAACGAAGTTTAGGCTGCCTCTCAACCTTGACAACGACCGTAATGACAAGGCTACGATTCAATATTTAAACGAAGCTGTTACGGTCACCTGAAATCTTTAGATTACTGAGAATGTGCTAAACCAATGATATTTGACGACTTTGTGGTGTATAGTTCGTTTTATGGTGCCTTTCAAAATCGTATATGTTACATTTAAACCTTACTTGTTTTTACGAAATAAAGGTTATTATTGTGGCCAACATAATAGCCCGCCTTTTTCCAATTGTCTTTTCTCACTTTCTCTCTAATATGCACAATGACTGTTCAGACTGAAGGAAAACTATTGCCTTCCATTATTCAGGTTGTATGAAGATATTGAACTTTCCGCAAAACAAACAATGACTCCTCTACATCCCTCCACATTGTGTTTTCACCGCCTTGTTCACACATCTCAGTGATGATCAAAGTAAGTTAAAATAGTGTAAAAGGCCGCGTTATATAAGAAGCCTGTTGAAGACTTTATAAAAACTTTTCGGAGATTCATGCCTATTCTAATGTTTATTGTAGGTGAATTTTAAGTTCCTATGTAAACAGAATTATTGAAGATTTAATTTGTGTTTTCTTCAGTCTAAATTCAAATGTACGTCAACGTAAACAATAAGGAGCGTGTGAGGAATAGATAGTGTCATGGGTGTGTTGAAATTGTATTAGAAGAAGATTATTGAAACCGTCGTGACAGCATGTCAATTTAAAGAAAACATATTTATCTTTTTGGATGATGGCAATGATTGTAAACAACAACAATTTTTCGTATATATAAGGCGTCAAAGATCTGCTTAACGCAGAAATCACAATGTTTTCCAACAGAAACGTACTATTACTTCTTTGTGTTTTGTGTCTGGTTCGGGAAAGCAAATGTGGTAAGTTGGATATGAATGATCACATTTTATTCTCTATGCATTCATTAAACAGCTTATTTATGGATGAAGTACTGTGTAGCTGACTTGCAGATATCAGAAATTAAATATGCCTCTACCATAGCTTAAATTTATTTAAAAATTTTGAATGTATGTAGACAGGATAGTGAGAAAAGACAATTTATCATGACCTTTTGAAAAAGGAATATAATATGGTGAACAACATTTGAAATTTAAATGTGTCGATAAAAAAGGAGTAAATCGAATGAAATTGAAGAAAGGTAATCGACAGTGTATTAGATATGTCCATGTTCAGTATGTATAATTGTAGTCAGAAATATGTAGAAGAAACACCGAAAGCCCAGTAATTTTTGAGACATGAGTAGAAATTAGCCAGTACGGAATTTATTGTTCTTCTCACTTCAAAAGTAAGAGCATTGGAGTGTCGAAAATGAGAAAAAAATGCCCACTCACACCTCAACGAATCACCTGTTATTAATTATTCTCATCACAGAACGGGGAATTACAATGGTATTTTTCTGCTGCACGGGATTCTGTGTAACTACCTCTAATTCACCCATTAACTGAATACGAACATTCGATGACTCCATATAAAGTCTTTTCTTCATCACACGTGGACATCTAACCCAGTACTTCTCCTTTTTCAGTCCTACTTGAAAGCCTGGTATGAAATCCTGGTCAGAGGCTTTCTAAGAATGTGATAACAGTCCAAAGTGTGTCTTAAGTGTCTACTAGAAGAATTACTGAGTAATATGTTTCATTGCATGGAGGATTTAATCATGAGCTGACATCAGTTAGAGAACCACTGGAAAACCTGGGAGTACTGGAGAGCTGTTTCGTCCTAGTTTGGGACTCTTCAGCAGTACGCACCCACCGGGACTCGTTTCAGGTTGATTAGTTACCTTTAGGTGTTCTCTGATTCTTGTCATTCCGAAATAATGTGTTGATGTTCAGTTTCCAGAAAGGCATATGACTTTCTCCTTTCATAGTTTGACATAGGAACTTTATTTTCAGTCGAAAGTTACCTTGAATAACTCTCACACCTCTTAATAGCACTGGTGTCGAAATATCTGCTTAGGAGTCTATGTTGTCATGTTTCTTCATTAATTCCATAAATGAATGAAACTTATATCATGTTAAAGTCAAGCAGTAATTCCATATTAGTTTGTTTATTAGGTGTATCACACAGTGAAACAGTAGTCTTTACTGGATGACAAGGTTTCGAACAAAATTTATTGTTCATAATCATTTGACCAGTTATAACCACATGACTTCGAAACTTGAGTTTTACAGTTTTCTTCGTCCTCTCCTATTTGTCGTCTTTGGGTTAGTAGATTTTTCCAGATATCTAGATGGACATGTGTTGAATCATTCCTATTACATGTATTCTCTTCAGTTGATACGATAAACAAAGCATTCGTTATCAATCTCTCCCTCCACTCTGTTGTGTTAGATTTTGAAATTGTCATCTTATCCCATCCCATCCTATTGTATGGTTATGTGTAACTGCATGTAGTGATTGCTATAGCTGAAATATTCATTAGATCTCTTATCTTATTTGGGTCAACTAATCTAGATTTCGCTGCTAAGTTTTTATGTTCGGCTAGTCTGACTGTCCGTGTTCTACTACTGTGACCTTTGGCTTTGACCTGACAATCATCGCAGGCAGGGTACTAGATAAAGTAAATTGTTTTGTTTAAAAGGATCCACTGTCAGGATTGATCCTTTAACTGACAAAGCTTGTTTCTAATTGAGTTTGTGGGTTTGAATGCCAGTCACTTTTATTCCTGCGTTGTTAAGAATTCTGCGTAAGGTGGTTTCTGAGGTTCCTTCCCTGTATGGAATTACTACCGATGATTTAGATTCCTTGTTGTTGGTGTTGTCTTGCTCAAGTTTGACATGCATGTCGTCATTATTATTATTATTATCACTATCATTACTATCATTATTTATTTTATTTTTACATTTCCCTACATACTTTCGAGCTAATTTATCAGGGTAATTATTAAGTTTCAAAGCTTTTGTTATATGCCTCACTTCCTGTCTTAAACTTTCCTTGGTACTACTTAGTTTTTGTGCTCTGTCACTAAAACATTCCACCAACCCTATTTTCACTGACTGAGGATGGGATGATCGGAAGTTCAAATATCTGCTGTAATGTGTGGGTTTCCTGTAAACGCTAGTGTGTTTAACTTCCCATCTTCTTTCCTCTCTACACTGCAATCTAACCTTGGAAGTTCCCCTTCCTGACTTTCCAATTAATAAGTGAATTGAACTTCCTCCAGCTTTGAGTTATTGTGTTCAAAAAATCTATCTTTATCATGTGTTCTAAGTACAGTAAATGTCTCATCTACATACCTCCACCATACTTTCATCCAGTAAATACTACTGTTTCATAAGTGTGTAGTATAAGCATCTAATAAACAAACTCATATAGAATTTTGCGAGTTGATCACGGATTGATATCAGTTAGAGAACCATTGAAAACCAGGGAGTACTTACTACTACAGGGCAAAAGTTTTCCACATATGTTAAAGTCAAGCAGTGTTGTCTCTTCACAATTACCTGCAATTTGAATACACATTTTGTACGTTTCCGTATCACTTTTGCGAAAATAAACGTTTTAATTCTATTGTAAAAATGTCACGCAGCTAATATTTATTCAATTTTAACTAAAAGGAAGTAAGTAATTCATTCTGTTTTCTGTTATAATATATATATGATTGTTCCTCAAGCATTAAATGGTTATCGGAAACTGCTAAGTTAAAATTACTCTCCCTAAATTAGTGTGGGAATTTCAAGTATTAAATGATTTAAATCCTAACTGCAAACCT
Source organism: Trichobilharzia regenti (assembly GCA_944472135.2). NCBI lineage: Eukaryota > Metazoa > Platyhelminthes > Trematoda > Strigeidida > Schistosomatidae > Trichobilharzia > Trichobilharzia regenti. The sequence goes on along the minus strand of OX235267.1, from coordinate 48,667 downwards.
TGAAAAGAGATAATTCACTTCTTACCGTGCACTTTGGTAGTATTTCGAGAATATTTGAAATTCCCACGAGCAAGTTGACAATTTAAGCCCCCGTATGTATTCGCAAAACCCGATGATTAATATTATTATTATTTATTATCGCGGAGCTACTTAAATTTCGCCTAATAAGGAGGCAGTTTGAATTACTGCAATACTAGAGGCCATGTATGCAAATATATTTGACCTTCGGTTAAATTGACATTTTGTTTGCTTGTGCAAGACGTTCATTATTTTATGCTCTATTTTCAAAGCAATATTACTAGATTTCATTTCAATTTTTACATTTCCATGAAACGTACATGCTTGTAATGTAAAATGTCGAAACTTATTGTTCAAATGATTGTTTATTTCAAATTTATTTAATTAAAAAATAGCATGTGAGTCTGATATTATTCATCTGACATGGGCTTTATGCTTTTACTACACAAAAAGAAAAAATTGTTACATTTATATAGTGGATGAGCACAATCCCGGCCGATAACTGCTACCTTGTCGTGGTGGTCGGGCTTGAATACCATAATGACCCAACATGCTAAACTGACTGGGACTCTGTCCCTGCAGGTCCTACCATGTCAGGAAGGTTGTTTAGATAGTGGTTAAGCTAAATGCAGTTACCATTGGGTACATGGGCTCCAGTATCCAGTCGGATCAAATGACGTATGATCTCATATGGGTCAACGGCTACCATGGGAATGCAGCTCTTGACGCTGCTCCGCTGCCTTGTGGATTAAACTATAAGTCAAAGGCTTGGGGGTGGTCCCTTAATAAAACCACCTGCTTCGGTCTGGGCGCCCGGGCAGTATCTCAGCCCTCACACAATGAATTGAATGAAGCAACAAACAGTCAATGAAACTTATCACGTGCTATTACACGTGTTCCAATTTCCTTCTTTCTTCCCTTCCCGATGATAGTTAACGAATACTGTTTAGACTTGTTAAGCATGACTGTTTTCCTTCCAGATGAAGTTCTTCATCCGTTCTCTACTTATACACATATATTTTATTCTCTTCTTTCTGTTTTCCTTTTGATCTATGTTGTTTTATTATTATTGTGTGGGGCGTCCTTTTTGGTGCCATATCGTACCAAGTTTTTATGCGTTTGAATAAATAAATAATGAGCACAATTGTATATCAGTTCGAAATACGTTTACCAATAAATAATATTTTGAAAACCATCTTCATTGGTTCGATTGATACACGCAATTGACGACAGTGTAACTCAATTGTATGCTTTCAGTGCTAATACTTCACATCATATAATACTATACTTATGGTTGCATTAGGGTTTACAAAGCTGAATCTGTCACCACCTATAAAGGCGTAATTCATAATTGAATTCAAATTATTTATAGGTAACATTTACAACATCAGTATCATCTGGTGACTAATGTGTAATTTCTTCCTCAGTCTATGTATCATGTTATAGTGGAGCAGGTGTGCTCCTATTCAGTTGAACTCGATTATAATATTAAATGCTTACAATTACTAACTAATCTAGAGATCTTTCTACCTTACATGTGCCTCTAAACAGTAAGTAAGTTTACTACTTATATATTACTTCACCGAAACTGTATGACTTCATTGAAACTAAAGCTCGTGAGCACAACAGTTTTGATAATTCCACTTACATGCGAATTGGGTAACGGTAAAACATCATCGGTGGAATAGAAATCTATTTGAATATAACTGAATATATTCGATTTGATCTGAATAAACCTCATCCAGTCTTCCACTGTTTGCTTTTCGGTTCATACAGTATTAGTAAAATCAGTCACCGAATGTGAATTCATTTTATTCACAGGTGAAATGATCATTCTCGATGTCATTTTCCTGACAAGACCTTGGCTTTTTGTGATTTGTTTCTGCCGATTTGTATAGTGCACGTCTACTTAGAATGTTTATGTGTAAACTTTACTTTATATACTCGATATCTAGAATTTTATTGATTAATTATTCCACGTCTTATCTCGATTGCTTTTTCAGCTGAATGTAAGTCCATTGATATTCACCTTGAAATACCCCTAAAAGTTTGCGCCATTTTCTACAGTTTTGGAAGAATGCTAAAGATACAGCTGACCCACGTAGATTTACCTTGATGTATAAAATAGCCAACACAGGGGGGGGATACTCTAACTCAGTCTTCCACCTTCAGCTGTTCACTTCACCCCATATCAGTTGGAATTATGTGAAGTTTGTATAGTGTAGCCTGTCATCAAAAGTATGAGTACTGAAGTGCCTAAAAAGCTTTATGATGAATTCAGTAGTCTCACATGTGAAATCTTCCTCGCCGAAATCTCTAACTGGCAAATGCACAATTTTGTATGTAATTGTCTGTCGTACGCGACTTCAGTGCTTCTCTACTCTTCTTCTGAATGTGAAATCATTTCTCAATTTTTTTAAGGAATTTATTCAAATACTAGTATGTAGTTCGAATTGAGATTTCTATGTGACATCACAACAAAGAAATGTTTTTGCTGGTTCAATTAAAATCCGAAAATGAATCTCATTTTGAGGCAGAGTTCAAAGCTGACAAGCGTGTCTGAAATTCTTTTAATCACCGATGAAAATTATGCATAAGAACTACCGCAGTTATGATTGTGTCATCAGAAATCAAGAAAGCCACCAGAACTGGAACAGAAATAACTACTCAACAAGTACCGTAAAATACGTCTACTATCTTCTGAGAATATAGAATGTGCACAGGCCATTCATCACACACAGTGCAAAACAGTGCTAGTAGCTTCCAATTAAATCGTAGTATATTTATTTCAGATAAACTGATTTCGTTGGAGCAAATGAGACTTATTATATTGCTGGACAAACATACATGGTGATTCACTGATAATGTTTAATCCAACTAGGTGTAATGATTAACTAGTATTTGTGGTCAAAAGTGCTTGTGAACTATCGGTCTTCAAAGTTTTGGGACTATAAACAGAAAATATGAATATTCTCTCCCAACGTCGAATAACAGATGCTTACAGTTGATACTGTATTTAAAATTAATTAAGAAAAATTTACGAAAATCGGTGGTTGTAGAATACGAGTTCAAAATCAGTGAAATCTATTCACTAACAATAAGTGATCAGTACAAAAGCTGTTTCTATACTATTATTATTATTATTATTATTATTATTATTATTATTACTATTTCCTTTAATTACTAGAGGAACATTGGGCTTCAGCCGCCAAAGTCTCCATTGCTTTCGGTTCTCTGCTAGACTTTTCACCTGAATCCAATTCTGCCCACATGCTTTCATCTCCTCTTCACATGACCTCTTCGAAGTCACCCTTGCACTGACGACCAACTCGTCGCTTCCCTTTTGGGTTCCACTCGAGCAATGGCTTGTCTAGTGACGTCACTTGATGGTTTCCCCAGAGTATCGCCAATCCATCTCCATTTCTTCCTGCTAATTTTTTCACAATCGGTTCCTGGTTGGTTCGTTCCCAGAGATCCCTGTTACTGATGTTTTCTCTCCAGCCATCCGATCTTGAGTGTTATTGAGCGAAGATAGCTGTTGATGAAGGTCTGTAGTTTGTTTGAGATGCTCTTTATGACGCGCCAAGTCTCTGATCCATATAGTTAGTGGCACTGACTTCACATCAGAGTTGAATATCCCGATCTTATTTTTGATGCTAAGTGCTGTTGACATCCACACAGACTTGAGAGTAGTGAAAGCTTGTCTTGCTTTTCCAATTCTTGCTTTGATATCCTCGTCAGTTCCGTCCACCTGTAGTTGAAACGATGCTTCCTAGGTAGGTGGATAGGTAAAGGAGGTTGTTTCTTTCAGGTTTCTCTCATTTATGCTGATTGTTGTCTGTTGTTGTTGTTGTTGCTGTCGGTGTGTTGGTGACTATGCTGTTTCTACACACTGTGTACATAAGATTCTTTCTTCGTCCTAATATAATGCGCCAATTGTTTGTGAAATTCAGTACTAGTAAGCGTTTCATGAACACTTATTTGTGTAATGAGTTCTTCTGTGTCACCATACTCGCTTTGTAGTTCTATGATCTAACAAGATATTTCATTGGCGCTTGCGAAGGAGAACATTTTTTCACCGAACAAACTACTTAAAAAGTTTTAATTTTGCATTGAAAGTACTTTTTTTTTTATTATTTTTCTCCAATTGTATATGTAATTGATCAGCGTACTGTCGAATTATTACCGTCTGATTTCAGGGTCTTTTAGTAAGTGATAAACTTGACTGTGGATTGTTGAGAAGAAGCATCATGTTGTTTATTATTTGATGGAATTAAACTAGTGATGTTTGCAAGCAGAATCACTGTGAATGTGCTCAATTTTGATTGACGTGAACATAGTAGGCTACACTATGAACTCTATTATTGATTAAATTTTATTTTGATAAAATCACACGGCGTTATTAAGTAATATTTGCTGATGACATTTCGACTACAGATTATAGCTCATAATCATATCAAGGCACTAACACAACTTTCGTGCTTCATTTATATACTTTCCCACAGTGCCTAAAATTTATCCTTATACCACCAATACCTTGTAAAGTCTTATTCATTGAAAATATGGTGATAATTACTCCAGCTACAACCTATAAATGCTTGGCTACTCACAAAATGTTTTCCCTGAGTTATTGGAGAGTACTCACAACATCTGAATCAACAGATTTTGATGTATGGAACTTATAGAAACAACACTTTTATTATTCCTAGAACGAACATTCTGCTATGTTGCCGGATCAGCTTCACTTTGTGTTATAACGGTAGGGAATTGAATGAAGACGTTTTCACCTTGCTCTGTCTGCGCCTGAACTAATCTGCCTATCTGCTTGTCGTACCTTCCGATTTAGTCAAGCACGCAAATATCAAAAGACAAAGGCTGGACTGTGACTGTGTATTGAAGTGCAACAACGACAAAGAAAGCCATGGTATTTATACATTTTACAACAATATGGACAGTTAACAGCATCTAAAATAATTGATCTTAATAGCCAATAACAAAGTGCGTGAGAGATGATAATATACCATATGTGCGAGATTGACAGTCAATAACAAAATGTGTGGGAATGATAATATACCATATATGCAAGATTAACAGTCAATACCAAAATGTGTGAGAATGATAATATACCATATATACAAGATTAACAGTCAATACCAAAATGTGTGAGAATGATAATATACCATATATACAAGATTAACAGTCAATACCAAAATGTGTGAGAATGATAACATACCATATATGCAAGATTAAACAGTCAATACCAAAATATGTGGGATCCTATCACCTCTCCCCGTAAAGAGTGTAGGACTTGCTTTTTGGATCTATTTGAAAAGGTTTCGGAGCTCTTCTTTGTCGAGTTGACCTTTGCGTGGTACTGGATAGAGCGTGATCTGTGTGTCTGACACATAACTGTCCTTTTTCATTCGTACGATAATGCAGCAAGAATTTATCCAAAATTTCTTCTGTTGTTCCCTCCCCCTTCGCTTTTGCATAAGCACGCTTAAAGGTGTCGACGAAACGTTCAGTCTGTCCATTCGATTGGGGATGATACGGGGGGCTACGAATATGCTGGATGCCAAACAGTTTGCAGCAACCAAGTTTGTCCTGGAAGACAGAAGCGTGCTTTTGACGACGGCGTTGCAAGAGAGATTGATCAGATACATCTCCGGGAACAACGTTGTGTGGTGAAGACGAAACATTAGAGCATACTGAATTTAATGGTACATTAAAGATATGGAGCTTGTCTAACCAGTCAAGACCAAGCAAATTCAAATCATGGTAGTTTGTAACGTAACATACACCATTGAAGTGATGCTCACCAAACTGAACCTGGCAATTTATCTCACCCACGAGTTTCAGTATATCTCCAGAGACATTCTTGGCGACATGCTCGGTCGGCAGAATCTGTGGGCAACCAAGTTTGCGCCACGTAGTTCGGGAAATTACGGTGATATCTGATGCCGTATCCAACTGAAGACGAATACGTTTGCCGTTAATATCTAGTGTTATGTACTTACGTTTGCTGGCGAACTCGACTTTGGAAGTTGTAAAACGGTCTGTACTCGAGGAGATTGTTTCGGCTTGAAACGACTACTTCTGTTCCTCACCGAAGAATTTTTCTGCGGTGTACAGTAACCCTCCTTATGTCCAAAACGGTGACAATTACGGCATTTATGTTTCTTGAAAGGACAGAACTTGACAAAATGCCACGAACCACAGTGCCAGCACACTGAAGGAGGTTTAGCTGAATTTGAGACTGACGTGTTGTGTGCTTAACGGTGATCGGAGGACTTTTCACTGTGTTAATCGAACCAAATTCAGACGACTGTCGTTTGCACTCCACCATAGCAGTATCGTGCTTCAAGTTGATTAAACGTAGGCATTCTGCTGTCACCATTTGTAAAGTCATTTTCGGGTCTTGTTCCACGAGTGACAGAAGTCGAGTTCGTATGTCAGTATCTTCTGGGTTCTTCAACCCACAAATAAAAATCAAACACTTGAACTGATCTGATGTCATTTCGTGTGGTTTGAACCTTTCACATTCCTTGTTCACTTTGCCAGCGTAAGTGACATAATCATCGGAAGGCATTTTTGTCAACTGAAAACATTGATACCGAATATTAAACATGGATGACTGTTCACCAAAGATTTGTGATAAAACGGTGACTGTCTCATCGAATGATAACTCACGTGGGTTCTTAGGCAGAATGAAGTTAACATATCTGTTGTGCTCAACAGTACCAAGTTTTCTTAGTAACAATCGGACTTTGGCAGCATCATCAAACATGTAGCATTCAATACGGAAGACGTCTTCGTAACGATTGAACCATGCATCAAATACGAGACCAGATATTGGGTCGTAGTTGAACTCACTGATGGAATTTGAGATGCTTTCATATTTGTCAGAATGAGATGTTGATGGAACTTGAATGGACAGCTTCTGAGTGAGAGCTTCGATTAATTTTAGTTGAGCTGCTTCATTCTGAACCTGCTGCTGCTGCAAGATAGATTTGAGATCGTCCAGAGAGATAGACATTGTAATTGGGTTGTAATTAACACAGTCAAAAATGTTATATAGCTGCGCTGAACAGAATAAAAACTGTCGTCGTTTGCTTGCTATAACTGCAATGAATTAAGGTAAAACCCCGTCGCCAATTTGTTATAACTGTAGGGAATTGAATGAAGACGTTTTCACCTTGCTCTGTCTGCGCCTGAACTAATCTGCCTATCTGCTTGTCGTACCTTCCGATTTAGTAAAGCACGCAAATATCAAAAGACAAAGGCTGGACTGTGACTGTGTATTGAAGTGCAACAACGACAAAGAAAGCCATGGTATTTATACATTTTACAACAATATGGACAGCTAACAGCATTTGAAATAATTGATCTTAATAGCCAATAACAAAGTGCGTGAGAGATGATAATATACCATATGTGCGAGATTGACAGTCAATAACAAAATGTGTGGGAATGATAATATACCATATATGCAAGATTAACAGTCAATACCAAAATGTGTGAGAATGATAATATACCATATATACAAGATTAACAGTCAATACCAAAATATGTGGGATCCTATCACTTTGGTCCCATCTTCTGCACGTTCAGCAAGCTGAAACAGCTTTTCCACTGAAGGCATTTCATTATAGGTCAGAACACAGTAATCAATAAAGTCAAGCTGGCAAACGTTTCTGGAAACTGCATTCAGCAACTAACCCAAAATAAGAATAATAGTCTGTTGCTTTCGATAGTCGTTTAGATACAAATAAAGTTTTTAATTATGAAAAGCATGGCGGATTTCATCATGAGCTGAAATCAGTTAGATAACCACTGGGAAACCTGAGAGTACTGGACAGCTCTTTCGCAGCCTAGTTTGGAACTCTTCAGCACCGAGTTTCGAACCCAGGACCTTCTGGTTACAAGGTGAGCTCGTAGACCATCGAGTCATTGGGACCTGATCCAATGGTCCTTGAATTCTAACTTCTGCCAATTCAAGACATAGCGCAACCATTTCGCAATATCTTCTTCGATGAGTTACTACCTCATCTTCAACCTGCAATTATGAAGAGATTGGAGTGAATTGTGAATAAGCAGTGGGATAGCCCAGGTGTGGATTTAAAGTCACCAACATGCAAGTATCAAGGGGGGGGGGAGTGTGACAGGCACGAATAGCACATAGACAAAAAACAGAAATAATGTAGATAGTTTTTCAGCCAAATTATTATGTTTCTGAATTTTATGCGCACATATCTATGTTACACATTGATGATTCAATCAAATAGCAACTGCATCTGATCTGAAAGGAAATTTTTCAAGACATTAGCATTATTTGTCCTATTTTTGGGATCCAAATCATTCATTGAACACTTATATCAACGACTTAAACCACCCGTCAAAGCTCCCTAACACTTTTCTCAGGTCTTCAGCCGTGAAGAAGGAGAGACGAACTGCTCATGACAGAGAAGATATTAAGGGTGGAAGTCTCTTAACGAGTTGCATACTACAACTCAAATGCTTTGGAAATAATCGGATACCAAACAGGAATAGTGACGCTGAACAGCGAGAAAGTAATTTTTCATGAGCGAGCATGTTAGATGAAACAGACTTTGCGATTAATTTCAAGAGGGTGCCATAGAAGTGAATTCTGGATAAATTACTTTTATTTTTTGTTTATTACTGATTGAATGACACCTTAACTGAAAATAAATTCATATTTGTGATGCATCATTCAACGGATAACAGTAAAATGCATTTCTCTTTTTGTGAATAGTATGTAAGTTCTTTTTTTATACTTATGGCTTTATTTCACACAAAGTTCTGAAACGCGTGTGTCAAACACAGTATTTTTACCAACTTGATTTTATCTGGGCGTATAAATGCACTATGTTCTGATGGTTTTAATGATTTCTAGTAAATTTTAGAGTCAGTCGATTTATGCTGAATGAAATGAATCCAACTTTGTCTCGAAACCAACTGTCATGAGAGTCGAATTGTAAATGCTGGTGGTTACTGTATATGCACAAATATTGTCGTCACTGCTGTTCAATGACACATGCCTTAGTGTTTTTGTGTATGGCGGCATTGCATAGTTTTGTCGCTCACTATATCTTGGATACATTTGAGGACAGTTTAGTTTAGTTTTCAAAAGATGTACACGCTTCAATTTGAAGAGGAGGTTAAATGGTTTAACATATTCAACTTCATTATTGCTTAATCAAATGAATGGATGAAGACACACATGTTTTGCATCAGAAATATATACATCAGCTGGAATATCTTTTGGTTTGAAAGCACTCTGAGAATGATGCCTTACTAAATGTGGATGACACACACTCTGGACTTAGATTTTAATGCTGCAGAGCTGTATTCGTAATCACCAACCTCTACTTTATGAGTTTTATTGTTTGTTAAATATCTAAGATATGTGTATACTGTGTGACATCAAGGTTTGGAAATAGGCGATTATTCAGATGAATTCAGAGCAATCTTTTCTCAAACGCAACTCAAGAAGTAGCATTCACATTTTCATGGTGGGTAATGTGGTAATCAACAAACACGGCTGATAGTTGTCATAAGGCGTTGTGATAAACTCATGGCTACAGTATCATGTGATTTACACTGGTGCTTAAAAATGATGCGTAACTTGGGAACGGGTAAACAGAAACATGTCATCATATCCTTTGTGAAATATAGAAAAATTTTGAAAAAGAAGTTTTATTCGCTTTGCCTGTAAAGGTTGACAAATGGAACTCAAAAAGAAACCGATTTCTTCCCACTCACTAATTAATTTGATATACACTGAAAGAAACATGTGCTCCAATATTCTGCTGCATCATTCTGTGGGCGAAATAAAAAGACTGTGTCCAACCAAGCAGGAATAAAATTCATCACGTATCTGAGGTTTTGCAAAGATTCCAAGAAGGAGAACAAAATCGGACATACATTGTGTTCCCCTTGTAAGAACCGAAGACAATGGCCAGGCAACAGATCGTTTATTATGGAAATCAACACATATTTATAGATTTTCATGTACATTACTATAGGTTATTTAAGAAAACAAACACAGTCCTCTGATTGGTTGTTTCTGACAGAAAGTTAACCTTTCATCTCTTTGTGGCTGTTTCTTGAATGTCAGATCATCTATATGTTAACTGTATCCACCTACTCAAAGTCTTTGTTCTCATTTTTCTCACGATCAATATTGGGGACATAAACATTGACGTAAACTACTGTCCACCAATTTTGACTAACAGCCAGCTCTCACCACACCCTTAATATTTATCCAAGGGATGTCATGCTGTCTCTTACAATTATTTTGTATATTTGAACTTCAATAGTCGGTGATGCACGTGAGTTTAGCAGAATAATCGTTAAAACTATTAATTCACTGGCAAAGTGTAGGCTAGATTACTGTGCTGCATCCTCAAACTTTGTTTATGTAAATGAACTTTTACATGAAGATAGAGCTAAATACAGGTCTGCCAGTCTAATGAATTAGATCAGAGAGTAGGTTTGAACTGGTTCCGTGATTCGTTTGTGCCTTCAGTTGTAAACGGTAATGTTTCTTGAAGCGAAACTTGCTTTTTTATTTTCACAAATGTTAACATGAATACCATATTTTTGTTTGAACTACCTGAGGTGGAGTGCTATATCCAGGGGTAGTTTTACATTGAAATAGGCTGTAGAGATATTATTTTGTAGATAGTACTACAAAAAATAAGAGGTGATCTGAATATCGCATCCTTTTTCATGATTTTTACCCAAAGGTTTTCAATGTCATCAGTTAAACATGCGACCACAAGGATTCCTGTATTAATCTAAATATTATGCTAGTGAGATAGAATGATATCATCATCAGCTGACATTGGTTAGAGAACCATTGGAAAGCCTGGAGGTACTGGACAGCTGTTTCCTCCGTTCTAGTTTGGGACTCTTCAGCAGTACGCACCCACCGGGGTTCGAACCCAGGACCTTCTGGTCACAAGGCGAGCTGGTATCCCATTAAACCACTCGGACCCAGTCCAATGGCCCATGAATTCTAACTTCTGCCAGTTCACGATATATAGCAACCGCTAGCCGAAGTCTTCGGCGAGAATTTGTCCTCACAATCGGTATATCGTGAATTGGCAGAAGTCATGGGCTGGCCACTGGATTGGGTCCCAGTGGCTTAATGATATACCAGCTCACCTTGTAATCAGAAGGTCTTGGGTCCGGACCCCGGTGGGCGCCTACTGCTGAAGAGTCACAAACTGGAATGGAGGAAACAGCTGTCCAGTACTCCCTGCAGGTTTTCCAGTGGTTCTCTAACCAATGTCAGCTCATGATGAAATCCTGTAACCAAACAGCCGTTTGTTATTTTTTGGGCATCTCCGCCCATATATATGTAGTGTCTAAATATTATATGCTCATTGAGAAAATATGGATTTAAAAGACTTCGAAACCGAGTTGTGTAAAACCGACCTCAAAACTTATGAGAAATTTCCTGTTATCAAATATAACGTAGGAGGAGAACAAATTTCGAAAAACGAAACCCTTCATTGAAATGAGGAGTCAGTGGAACACGTTGCGCAAGAAAAATCCATAGTTTATGTACAGTTTGAAATGAGAACATAATATTTTGATAGGGATGCGTTAGCTGTTTCCGTGGGGTCAAAAAGAGCCCTTTTATAATAGAGTAAAAATGATTTTGTAACGGGATAAAACCGTGCCTACCTGATTCATGTCTCTCTTTTCAAAGCCTTAATATTAAATGTTCGTTTTGAAATCCTCCCTATATATATAATGTACATGATTGGACCTGTCAAACTCGGATACTTCTGGCTTATCTCAAACATTTGTGACTTCCATGAGAATTTCGATTCAATTTTCAAAGGATTTCTTCTACTGTTTATAATTTCTTTCCTTCTTCTAGCTCAAATATGTAAGTGAAAATAATCTCATTTCTCATTTGTTTGAACGTTTCTCATTTCTTATATGTATCTTTGTATGTTATGATAATATATTTTATGATAACTAATTTTATGTTACTTAATAATGTCAAATGTTTGCAAGGCATTCAGATCTTTAGTTTCAGTACGGTTTTTGCCTGAAGACATACATTTTTGTCAAAAGACACAAAAATTTCTCAGTGTTACTTTACATTGATCATTGAGTTTCAACGCTGAAACGAGGGAGTTAATATGTAAGGCATTTTCTCATCTTCAGGATTTTCATTGTTTGTGGGAGCGAAGCACTGCATCATTGGAAATCTTGTGGTGGACCTTAGACTCTGCTAGCTTAATATCCCCAAATTCGAATAGAAATATTAAAAAAAAAAACCAAATCCGTAAAGTTACTGGAAGAATATATTAAAATTTGTTACTTAAGGTAATTACAAGGTTAAAAACCCCAATTAACCTAGTAGACTCCAGAAGTATTGCGCGAGGACTGCTCCAATCTTAATTCTGCAATATCAATAATGCCAGAGGTCGGCAAGGTGATGCAGGGAGAAAATACGGCGTCCCTGAGACATTTTGAAATAGAAGGTAGGTAATTAGAATTGGTCGATGGCAATTGAGCTGGTGGAGAAGACGGAGAGATGTAGGCAGAACTATATTTTCTCTTTAAACAATGACATTAAGTAAAAGTGCAGAGATTCTGGTTAAAACAAAGTAATGTACAATATGTTCATTTCTCACATAGTAGTAAAAGTTGGATAAGTTTATTTTTGAGGACTTCACACTCTCGTCCCAGTGACGTTACACCTTGTGAAAATTTTTGTTGCTGAAGGAAATACGTTGCTAATAGTTTAGTCCTCTAATGAGCCATGTGAAATTCGGTACAGCTTTATACTGGCTATTTTAACAGTTAATTATCGGCCCAAATGCCATCTGTGCAAATCTGGATACCACTTTTCGGATTGATTTTGCTAATATTACGTGTTCTGTGTTTTTTATTTTCACGTCATATGTATATTCGTCCACACAATGCAGATGAACATCATCTTTGTAAGTAATTCTCCCCCTCTCTCTTTACATAACGTTTCAGTGTCTAAATGTTGATTCGTTTTTTCTCCTCAGTTATTGTAACAGGTGTATGTGTGCTCTTCATCGAACCCTCTATGCTATTCAGATATACTTCCGTAAGATATGGATCACTTGAGCTGCTCAGCACTTGACAAATATCCATTGAGGAAACTGTTTAGTCGGAACAGAAAGCTTAAAATCATCTGACCAAAAAAAAATTTTATTAAACACGTTTGTGACATCTGTAAATTTTGACGTACAATCAGTTGATGGTCTGGAAAATCTTTTTAAGACCAAATTTAACTCTAGAATTTATTCGCCAAATGCATAGAATCCCTTTTGTAGCATACTATTTTGGAAAGATTCAACGTTTGTGGTGTAAAACTCCCGCATTTTCAAGTTGCTTCCCCAGTGAATTGATTTCAAAGGGGTTGCGTGAATTTGCTACTTAAGGTGATCTTATAATTTTTTGACACAATTACTCCATGTTTAAAGATGCATCAAGCTGAATGATTTTCAGGTTGGTTTCAAACAGAGTTATGAATGCTGAAGCATAAAAAGGGGATTTCTTAATAATCTTATCTTCATTGCATTTTAATCTTCTATCAACCGCAAGACGGTAAGTTTTCGTAAATAACGTTTTTGTATGACTTTTACGATAAAATTGAGCATTTCTGTAGCCTTTGATGGCAACTTATTCGTAATGCTCAACCGAATATTACGAGTATTATCTCAAAGCCTGAATATCCACAGGTAAGGAAGGGAATCCGTCTATACTAGCAGCATCGTAAACAAGACCGCTATTTTAGTCATCAATCAATCAGTTTACAAAAAGAAACCGAGGTCACTACGATTCAGGATGGATTATAGATATCATCTGAAATTATAATATGCCTTGACCACAAAATTTAAGCGACGTGATGTCAAGTGGAACATTGTTTCCTTATCTTAAACTTTCAATACTTGAAAACTTCAGTGTGTGAAAATAAAAAGTGGAAATTTTTTAATTTGTTCAAAAAACCTGTAAATTATCTTTTCAATATTTCCATCGTTGGAAATTCATACCGAAGGTGAATGGTATGAAAATATAAAGAGTATCTGATGAGCTATAGGCAAATTGATATATCATAGTGTCCCATAATATGTCCGTATAACGCTTACTGAAACGTCAAGCATTACTAATAAATATTGTGAGAATTCCTATGTGAATAGGGCAAACCCCGTTAACCCGAAATGCAATGTGGAACTTACCTCTAGCTGAACTGACTGCTATCTTTCAAAAAATTGCTGCTAGTTTTGTGTGCACTACCTAACAAGTACCAACTCTGGAACTAATATAAAACCCATGCATAGAAGGAGTTTTTACGAAAACAGTCAGTCACAATGTTCTCACTGTAAACATTTGCCTAACAGCATCTTTGTTGGTTTTTAAACTTCCCTAACATGATTGAAAAACATTACTTTCAGTCAGTTGAGATTTGAAACTTCGTTAGAAAAATACGCTGCACAGTAGTTGGTTCTAATCGACACTCTTGTAGAAGTGCTGCATAGTTAGAAGTCACCGCCTTCTTTTCTACGAAAAGTGTTCACTGATTGTATCTAGAAAGGTACAACGTGAAAAGTCACAGGGTAGAGGGAGAGATTGATAACGAAAGCTTTGTTTAACGAATCAACTGCAAATACAAATGATTAAACACCTGTCCACCGAGATATCTGGAAACTTTTACTACCCCAATGATAACAAATACGAGGGAACAAAGGAAACTATATAAATGAAGTTTCAAAGTCGTGTGATTATAATTGATGATATGATTATGAACAGCAATGAATTGTGTTCGAAACCTTGTCATTTAGTAAATACTAATACTGTTTCACTGTGTGATATATCTAATAAACAAACTGATATGGAATTACTTACTACCACAGTGCCCAAGTTTTACACATATATTAAAAGTCAGTAATCTTTTTAATCGTATTTATGAAAATAAAGAGAGAATTGCGAATCGAAGTGAGTAATTAAATTTGTGCATCTGAATCAAATTGTCTCGATGAATTCATGAACGCTAAAGTATATCAAACGTATTCTTTTCATTTTAGCATAAATGAAATGCTGAAAGATGATAAAGATTTAATATTTTGATTATTTTCAAATAGACCGATATTACTTGAAAGTATAATTACAAAACAACGATAAATTTCAGCATTGTTAAAAACAGTAGACTCATAGCATACTTGGATGGAATAACAACCTTTTGGGGGACATTTCGACTTATCACCCAGTGGTATTTCGTCAGATCGAATCAGCTGATATGAAGCTTTTTATATGATGTATCCTTAAAAGATTGAAATTTGTCACTTGTTTGCATAGTATTAGAAATTGGGAAAGAATGTAAGTTGCATTCCATAATATTTGACTTCTCCTTTCAATAACATGCTGTCGAATTCAGATGATACTTTTGATTGATTTCATCTTTTCACTTTTAATGAGCGATACGAGAATGGCGAAAATCTTCATATGTAGTTCTGTAGCTGCGAAATTCAAGCTTTATTCATGAATGATCGCTTTCACTGTCACGTAAATTAATGACATCTGGGAAAATAATTATTCAGGATACATGGAGTGTATTAATTTTGCCATTTCAACAATATGAAAAAGAGAAGACGTTCAGCGAAGAGACTTTTTTCGGCGGTGAATCCATTCATATACCTGTGCAATCGCATTTATATATAATTATTTGTGTGTGTGTGTACATGAGGTTTGTCAAGTTTAGATAATTGATCAGGTAATACAAGAATGACATAATATAGAAACAAGTTTAATCAGATAGCAACTAAAGTAAGATTGAGTTAGTAAGTTAGATGACGTTATATAATTGACTAAAATGTCTCAACTTAGGTCAGGGTAGTAACAGAGGTAATTACTGGTAGAGACTAAGTAGAAGTGGATTAGAGAATAATGCCATTTAAATTAGAACTGAAATTGAGCAGATAAGTTGGATGACGTAGCATATATGAATTACTAGAAATTGAGCGTTTGTCAAGTCAGTAACAGTGGTAGTGAGGTGTAGAAACTAAATCGGTTGGGGTTAGAGAACAAGAAAGTTGAAAATGTAAAATATTACAATTGAGAAGACAAAATAATACTAATGAAGAGACAGAAGACAAAAAGGATTAGATAGAATTTACTTGTTGGGTAATAAGATAGATTACGTCGATTGCAAGTGTAGTGATTGAACAAACTTCTTCTGTATGCAGAGTTCAGGACTTAGCAAGTGAATCTCCATTGCTTCTGCAGTTTGAAGAAGTCTGATTCGTACACCTTTAGAAAGACTACTTCGTATTCTGTAGACGACTTTGAAGTTTGTTTAGGGTGTAACTTTGAATCTATCAGATGCTGTAAGATGGAGCTGCGGGGACATCGTTTTTCTCCTTTGTAAAACCATGTTGGTAATTGTTCGGTGATACGTTTGGAACAACAAAATTTCAGCAATAATGCAGTACATTCACTTTTATGTTTATATTATGGTATATATGAAGAGAATACTCAAAATTCAGCCATCTTGTTTTAAATTACTGTTAATTTCTCATCAAGGTCGACAGGGCAGTGAGTAGAATAACAATAACGAATCTATATCTTTAGTTTGTGGCAATCCCACCATATTCAAGCTGTGGTTTTCCGAAGTAAACACATCGAATAATGTAAATTCAGCGAAGAAAATTTCCGTTATTGACGAAATCATCTTCAGAGACTATGCAGTCGTATTTATATTTACCAAGAATGTAAAGTAGTCTATTATTGATTATTAGGGCGTCACATAATTGATGAAATTACTCAGAAGTGGCCTTGGAAGTAAAAAAAAAAATAAAAGTTATAAATTATGTGTTACTCAACGGAGGAAAGTGTTAGGCATTTCATAAGGTTAAAATTGCTATCGAGTGAGAATAAAGGTGGTAGTTGACTGTCAGTTTAACAGCTGTGGGGAGCGTGTGTACAGGAACATATGAGAGTTATAACAGTGAATTAATTAATAAGGTAAAAGCAAACTAAAAAGCACAGCCTCTGAAGATGATTTCGTCGGTAAGGAAAGATTTCTTCGTTGAATTTGTCTGTTATTATTTCTTTTCACAACACAATGGATGTTTTCGGTAATTTAGGCAATCTTTCATCTTTTTCTCTCTACTGAAACTTTCTGATCAACAGTGAGGAGAAAATTCTCTGAATGTTGGCTGTTTTGACGACTATCATCTTAGAGAAACTATTAGAAAATTCATCTTCAAATTAAGAGATCCCCGAGTTTGAAAGAAAAACATCTTTGGATGTCTTCATATATATCCAATTCGATGTGGATGCGGAGTTTCAGAGATACTCAGTAATGACAGAAACTAGGAGATTTACACACTGGCTTGAATTCACGAAGTAATAGATTGATTAAGAGATTAATGGACAATACAGATTTTTCAAAAAGACTCGACTGGCTTTGTTTATATGTTCCAGGGCGCTAATATAAATACAGACGAGAGCAGCATACTTCCATACAACCACTTAATTTCAGTCACGATAAATTCGTGAGCATATACATATATGCCCAAACCACTTACCGATGGTTTAGAATCGACAGTCAACATATATATGTGTTCAAAATTGATGAGTATCCACGGTTGGTTAAAACCACGAGAATCGCCACTTGATTATTTTCAAGACAAAATGACTTTCTAGGGACTACTATTTCCGATGGTTTTTTCATTGGGTACTTCAGTTAAACATCCCTAATAGCTAAAGAATGATGGCTATTGACAGCATTGCGAAATATGTTTATCTTTTAATGTGCACTAAACCATAACAATAGATTGGGGAGGAAAATTTAAATGAAAAGAGTTGTTACACCGGTTAGGAGTAAACAAGTATGCCTACTAATTTTTATATAGGCAAGATGCTGAAATCGAAATAAATACGGGGTCACATGTATGAAGCTGAAGAAGAGAGCGTAGTGTCAGGATTTTACAAAAATGGGAGTTTGACCAAGTAAGGAAGGTGAATGAAGAGATTTTTCCCGTGTAAAAAAGTTCGGCTTCTTCAGTTAGACTTGCCCGCATTCAACCATGTGATCAAGATGCATTTTTAAAGCACAAAAGAAACCAGTTGGGAGAAAACAGACGTCTTCTTAATAGTCACCAATATGCTTAGCATTGACAAGACGTACTCAAAAGCAACCGTCAGCAGCCTTGTTTGATCTTGCTGTACGATGTGATTTAGTTTTCCGAATTTCTGATATTGTATTCTTTGATTATGGATTCACTAAATAATTTTAACTGCCTGATGCATGTGGAGGTGGCGTGGAGGGATGAATTAAACTCATTCTTCAATAGTAGAATATGTGCATTAGTTTGAATTCCCTGCAATGAATGCACTTCTACTACACACGTTAGACGTCATTTTGCTGTTCCAGTAATTTTATCGCTGCAGACCATCGTTTCAAAAACAATGACTTCTTCGGATCTCTCTTTTTTGCTCAAATGACTTTTTCAGTGACTACTAACCAGACTGAAACATTCATTTTTTAATGTGCATTTTCCTCCACATTGTGAACAAGAGTAATATGTATAAATTTTTGCCAAGGTAGCATTTTAAATATCTTCTTTCTATGTTTAAATAATGTTACTGTCCTTAGGTTACCATCCAGAAGGTATGGACTCATTTGTACAATGTATGACAGTAGTTGACTTGTCAAATGATTGTAGATTCATAATAATGCAAAATTGACTAAATGCATTGGAAAGTCAGGAAAAGACGTACAAATTCCGCTATTCGATTTGCAAAACTACTTCTAGCGTCTTTCAGTGAAATACATAGGCGCACACTCTGGTATTTATTAAGCCTCATATTGGAGTTAGACTTATGTCTCTGTGCGTTAATTTTAGTTTTGAATGAACACACACCTAACTGAAAGTCACCATTCTCAGTATATACTTGGAAGTGCCTATGTTTGATCAAAATACGTTCAGTTTACTGACGCTTAAAGGATTAAATAAAATAGTTCACAGAGTGCTTCCTACTAAGGGTGTCATTTACGGGGACATAGGGAAAGTTTCTTCCAAGGAACGTTCTTGATTGCCCCGATTGTATTTGGATCATTCATACTTCATCCCTGAAAGTTGCACTTTAGTCGTTCGAATTTTACAAACAGTTCGAAAGAAGAACTGTTGAAAATGACGACTTTACAGATGTATATCTCAGTTGTAAAGCAGTAAATTTACCTTATTCATTATTATAATAATAATGTTATTATTTCCTTAAATTCCTAGAAGAACATAGGGATTCAGCTGCACGTTTCCATTGCGTTCGGTTCTCTGCTAGAGTTTTCACCTGGCTCCAGGTCTACCAACATGGTTTCATCTTCTCTTCACATGACCTCCTCCAAGTCACCCTCACAATGACAACCAACTCGCCACTTCCCTTTCGGGTTCCACTCGAGCAATGGCTTGTCTAGTGATGTCACTTGATGGTTTCCTCAGAGTATGGCCAGTCGACCTCCATTTCTTCCTGCTTATTTGTTACACAATCGATTCTTGTTTGGTCCAAGCAGAGAACCCCTGTGAAAACTGGGAGTACTGGACAGTTGTTTCGTCAGCCCAGTTTGGGACTCTTCATCAGTACGCACCCACCAACATTGTTCGAACCCAGAACCTTCTGGTTACAAGGCTAGCGAGCTCGTAGACCATTGAGCCACTAGGACCCTACGTTATTCATGGTTACTTTTTAAAGATACTGTCGAGGCGAATCTTTCTGGAGACCACAAGGATATCATTGCATGTCATCTTATAGCCCTATATTAGAGTACACATTTTCAAACTTTGGCTTCACAAAGCTTCAAAGACATCATGTTTACATTCTTGTGGTCTTTTGAAGAGCATCTCATGGCTGTGCGGATGAGTGTACTTCCTTTATCCTCCTCGAATTTAATTCGAAATCAATTTGTCATAATGCAGTAATAGATTATCTCATTAGGGTATCAACCTTTTAAGACGGACGTTTAGTTACTGTGTTTATTCCTACGGAAGCGTACATAAATATTTAAATGTTGTATATATTTTTCGGTATTCTGAACACCTTATTAGCTAATTTTCTAAAAACATTTTCAGATCATACCATCCCTACCGAGACGTTGTTCGTAACACTGAGTCAAAGTATTTGAATAAATATTCACATCTATTCGGGACACTGCGATCACTCACTAATTTGATATTGTTGTAAGATTAATACATAATTCCAAGTAATTTTTAACATTTTTTATCCGTCACATGATGCAATAATGCTGAATATTATTTAAAAGTAAAAGTTGTCTCACCTTTGTCTACTTAGATGAACGTAAGATGCAATTCAGTATATTTGTGATTCTTTACAAGAGCCTTTTCATTACTGTTTGAATGCAATTCACTTCAGTCATACTGTTAGAAATTATTATTATTAATTTTTCCTGCATAAGTTGCTCGTAAACCCCTGAATGGCAGTGACATCCAATTTAGGCAACAGTAAAGAATAGACACCAAAGTCAAATGACCCTGAAACAACCAGTCAGATTCTTTCAGTGAAAAAGTGGCATAAAATTAATTAAAAAAAAACTGTATTTACAACATAAATATGTGATAAAAATGAAGTATACCGGATAGATGTCTCTAATGTGCTGCAAAAACTGGTCCCAGTTTCTCATAGGAGTGGTTATAGACATATTGAAGCAATGCCGATACAAAAACTCATTTAAATGGCTGTATACCATATTACTTCGGGGACCGTTTATCATTCTGATACGTTTTTTGAGGTGAGCCCAAAATCCTTCAGTGGAATTTGTATGTGTTCCTGTTAAAGGATCCACCAGTTCAGAAGAATGGTTGACTTTGTGGTGAATATAGCCTAGTGATGGTAATTGAGAATAACTTCTCCACTCGTCTGTGAATAGTAGTTCCTGGGAGAACTAGTGGTTGTATAATTGGTATTAACCCATCAGCACTTCTGTTCGGGATGCCTTTCACAAAACCTTTACGAAGATTTTTGTCTTGAAGTCCCAGCACCCAAACATGATTTGCTCTACTCCCCCCTTGATTCATTTTTCGCTTAATAAGTACAGTTTCGTGAATATGCACGATGACGCCAACTCCCCCGAGTACAGAGGGGGGGAGGCGATATCATGGCAGTACTGATACCACTGCACTGTTGAAATCTTTGTATTCTCTGTTTCTGCAGCTGTAGCAGATACTGGTCGTTTTAGTAGCCAGTTGTGGCATATACACAATATTTCACTAAAGGAACAATTTCGATTTGGAGAAGAAAGTATCTAATAATTACCATAATGTATGACTTACCAACTCGCACAGATTTCCTCATGTAACAGTGATTGCATCTGAATGCGTAGCCGTCGATAGCTCGGCAATACTTTTGTAGAGTCATTATCCCTCCATATATCAAGGTTTTAGACCTACCTCCCTATCAACCCACTTTCCACATAGAAGTCAAAAACTAAATCTGGGTGAAAATTGCAAAGAAGTTCATGAACCGCATCCATTTTAAATGATCAAGGATCTGATTGGTTGTTTCAAGGTCATTTGACTTTGGTGTCTATTCTATACTCTTGCCTAATTTAAGACGAAACTGAATTAGTTTTAGGGATTGAAAACAGAATTGTTAAATGAATGAATGTCAGTTCTGCCCAAAAGATAATTTATTGTGAAATAGTATATAGAACTGCTTGTGAAGATGGATTATCTTCTTCTTTCAGATTCATAAGTGCAGGATTAAAAAGACTGAATGCATCTCATATTACAGGTTATGGTGTTAAATGAAATATTACTGAGAATGCATGCAATTAGCCGTTCAACAGAATATTATCTTATGAGCGGTAATGCATCAATAATCGTATATCAAAAATGTCCAATTTTTCGAGTACCGGTGATTACTCGAAGCTGTACAATCGTATTTATATGGTTTTTAAGAAGTGATATCCGATGGGGAATTGAATCATAGGTGTGAATGCATAAAATAATAATAATAGTATGAAATGCAATTAGAACTAAAATGTTTGTGATTATAATGATAGTTGAATGTCAAGTGGCAAAAACAAATTAATGTCATATATAGAATAATTCATAGGAGGGATAGAACTTGAAAAAAGGTGTGCAATTATATGATTAGTGGACAAATCGAATAAAATAAAAACGTTACTTAATGTTGTGTGAAATTTAATAGCATAGAATTTAAGGTGGAAAAAATGAATTGATTTAGAATGACGAGTGGAACAAGTGAAATAATACCGGGGACAGTTCAAAGTGAGAGTAGTATTAGTAACAATTGACATTGTAATAAAGGAAGAGAATACAAATTGAATAGACAAAATGAAAAATTGGTAAAGCTGAAATATGATTGGGGATTATCATACTTTAGCATAGTGGGATTAAGACCATGAAAGTTGGAGGGGTTGAACTAACTTTTCTGTACACAGAGATCTGGCTTTCCTGTTTCAATAACCTAAAATGGCTTCAGCAATACAGATGAGTCGGGTACGTAGGAATTTGGGTAAATTACTCTTTGCCTTGTAAATAGATGATTTTAAAGGTGGAGGCTATAGAGAGAGGGTGATCATTATCGACCAGATGTTCAGTGAATTGCGCTTTTTATTGCTCCACTTCCACCTCTTCGTAACCATGCAGGAGAGTGTTCTTGCACCCTCTTGGACAAAACTCGAGTCGAACGACCGATATACCTAAATCCACACGGTCAGATGAATTGATAAACACACATAGAGTTGGTCGACAGTGGGATCTTGTCCTTCAGGTTATTGAACAATAATGGTCGACTAATAATAATAATTAATAATTTTTCCTTCACGTTCCCAGTGGAACATAGGGCTTCAAGCCAGTGGCTTGAAGTTTCTGTAGCAGTGTTTATTTTTATAGGATGGGGTTGCTAGCCTCATGCCCAACCTTTCCTCTTTACCAGCATTATTTCTGGCTCAGTGAGGTAAAGGAGTGCGCCGGCCGGGAGTCGAACCCCGGACCATATGCATGGTCGGCAAACGTCCTAACCGCTATACCACCGACGCACACAATGGTCGACTAGTAGAGGCTATTCTCAGAAATGCAGCAGGGAATGTTCTTTTCAGGGACTGTGATATCCTTCGTTTCATGATATCGGAAGCTAAGCCCCTTTTGAATTCTAAGCTCATGTAAAGTATTTTCTTGGGAGCGGTTGATAAGTCACGTTCTGTAGCCTTTGAATGTATAACGTGGTGGAAATCCATTTTCCATTAGGATTTTCCTCAAAGTGTATAACTCATCATCCACAGTATCAGGCCTACATATGCGCCGAATACGAGTGGCAAACGACCGGACAAGGTTTCGTTTTTTTTACCAATTGGTACCCAGCTGTAGAAATTTGTCAGTTGACCATTCCATGACAGCTTTCGATAATTGCAGTTTCGCTGAATCACTTGCTTTGATTTTGTATATGTTACAATGGGAATTTTCTTTGGGATTACTCGAAGCATCCGAAGTCATTCTGGAAATTCGAACATTCTCTTTGTCTTCTACAAGTCTGTAATACCTCGTTATATAGTTAGCGAATGATTTCTCCCCGAGATACTCTCTTGAGACTATTGATACTATATAAGCAATCAGTGAAACGGAGAGCTTATCCTAACTTTTTTGTGACAGTCTCTCCAATCGACTTCCTGCTGGTAATAGTTTCCTTAGTGTACATACAAATACACTTGAAAAAAGTATATATCTGATAGGTTTGAAGCTTGATTATAGTTTTATGATGATGACATGGTAAGCGAATGTCCGTTCTTTCAATACGTTAGCGTGTATCTTGAATTGACACTGAGAAAATCATTTTCACCCAGGTCTACTTGGTAATCATTGATATTTTGTTATTATGAACATATATTTTATTTGCTTGCATGAGCAGTTTAGTTTGCTGATTGTTATTATTTTGAAAAAGACGTTTTTTTCCTAAAATGCACCTTGAATATACTAGAGATTTCAATAGGGCACAGTAGATCTAGGAATGTAAGCCCTCAAAAATTTGGTGTCATCACAGAAACCAAAACACGATTGACATTAAATGTTTTATTATGGCCAATTCAGTGTAGGCATGAAAGAGCTGCCTAAAGTAAACATCCAGTGATACGCAGTGCTGACAAATACTTTTTCGTCAGATGTGATTTAACGAGATGATCTCGGATTGATATCAGTTAGAGAACCATTGAAAACCAGAGTTGCAGTACAACTGTTTCGTCCTAGTTTGGGAATCATCGGCAGTACGCACCCACTGGGATTCGAACTCAGGACCTTCCGGTTACAAGGCAAGCTATCTCGTATACCATTCAGCCACTGGGACCCGATTCAACGGCTCATGAATTCTAACTTGTACCAATTCGTGATTTAGCGCAACCCCAGTGGGTGTGTACTGCCAATGATTCCCAAACTAGAATGAAACAGCAGCTGTCTAGTACTTTCTGGTTTTCAACGGTTCTCTAACTGATATCAATCCATGATCAACTCGTTAAAACTTAACTAACCCTTATAAACCAAAACTATAGAAGACCTGATTGCATTGGGAGTAGGTAACGTGAAAAGAACGAATGATGAGCAATTTTTTAAAAGAACTGACTGGTACAACAAAAACTCCAAGAAGAAATGGAACTTCCTGAAAATTTATATTTATACAAGAATCTACAAGACAATTTCTTTCGGTTAATTTTAAAGCCGAAGCGAGTAAGCGTGCATTTTCAATTTATTTAATGACGATTAGCTCCACAACTAAACCAACCAGCTCAGGGAACACTATTAATTGCAAATCATCCACCTGAGCTACAAATCTTCTCTATTATTTCAATGACGATAAGTCCCACTTAATGCCTTCGCTTTTTCAAAAGTTCACCCTAATTTTAGAGTTGATGTTAAAACTAGTTAAAAAAAGATCGATTTAGTTCCATCAAAATTGTTGAGATAAATTTTCGAATTTTTAATTGATCTCACCTGAAAAAGCTGTTGCTCCATGTTTCACGATTTGTGAAGGGTTTGAACTGTAGAAATGAAGGAGGCATACCAATTTATAAGAGAGATCCATTGATGCACTTATTTAATCAAAAAATTAAATGATCAAAGGGAAAAAATCTGCGAGTGTATTTCCGTGTTGCATACAAATGCGCTAAGTGAATTTCAGTAGTCCGCCTGTTTCCTTAAAATGCTGGTGGAAAATTAAATAGTTTCCGCAGCACTGTCGTTAAGGTGTGTCTAGTGGGTTCAGCGCAAGGCCTTAGATGCGAATAACCAGTAAATAAAGGCTTCATTATATATTCGAAGTTGTGCATTCTAGTGTTACTGCTCATGTTTAAACCAAACTATGATTTCATTGGGCCATATTCTCAAAATATGCTGCCTCTTAACATTTTTATTTTAAAGGGGAGAGGGAAGGTGAGCTTAAACATTTTCCAGATAACTTCGTTCAGTCACAATTACTATAATAAGTTTTTCTGAAAGTGTCATAATGTTTCCTGATTTTAATGAATACAATTTTTACAAGAAACATTTTAATGCAAAGATGTATGTGTATCGGAAATGAATTCGACAGATGGCGATTGCATTCTGCACTGATCACTTTAGTGAGGAGAACATCACAGGAGACATTTCAATCTACTCTTAGGTGAAAATAGTATTTCACACGCTGGAGAAAAACCAGTACAACTTTCTGTACTGTGGTATCATCCTAAAGTGAATGTTTACGTATGTCTTAAATCGTATCACTGAGTATATATGTTCATCAAATTAAGAATGGTACACATTCTTAGAAAGTTTATCTTCCTGTGAAAAAGCGTTACACATTGAGTTGTTCCCGTCGACTTAATACATTGAGTGTTCATTTAGTGTCAAAATGGGCTCTCGGGTATATTACAATAATATTTATTACTGCTGCCTCAAAATACGGCTTCATGAATATTAGCCAGTAACTGGAGAATCTCCTACATAAAGACCCATAATAACATCGGAATGATAATTATTTCACATGAAGAACAACATGAGGTAAAAGCAGAGAATGAAACGACAATTTCAGCAGTGATATAAACAGGCAATTAACATATGAATATACATATCAGTGGGGTAAGAATTCTGAGCACATCTTCCGTCCAGTGTGTTTCAGGCGTTCTAGCTGAAGTCTACCCATTCATTCTAATAGACTGTTTGGTATCCAGACCGTATCTCAAGTTTCTTTGACCGTTTCAGCATCGTTAAAGACAAAGAAGGTGTTCTTTGGTTGCTGCTAGTGAACGGTCTGCCAGTGGTTTTAGCTTGAGAATGCTTGAAGTCATCAACCTCACCTGCGTTTTTGGCTGTTTAGCTTTTTTTTCATTCTCTACTAAATTTCCTGTAGTCATCTCATCCAGTTAAGCTTACTTGTAATTTTCTGTTTGTGTTCCGAGATTTTCAACTGTGAGAACATTCTACACAGGCAGCTTTATACGTCACTGACAATCCACTGCAGTATTCTTCAATGTAACTTTCATCTGGGTGTGTCGCATAATATCCCTGGTAGTTTTCCAACTCACTGAATATCCAGACATCTGCAAACTGTTGTTTTTTGTACAGTCTACTACTACATTCTAACTGGGAACATGTTGTTTTATCATCTGACTTTGAATTTTCGGTAGTCATAAGTTTCAAATCACAGAAAATCCCCATTGAGTCATGAAGAAAATAAAAGACAGATTCAGCGAAGAAAATTTTCTTTATCGACGAAATCATCTCCAGAGGCTGTACAGTCGTATTTATACTTAGAAAAATGTAGAGTGGTCTATTATTGAGTACTAGGGGGTGACATAATTGATATAATTACTCAGAAGTGGCTTTAGAAGTGCAAATTAAAAGTTGTAAATTACGTGGTACTCAACGGCACAAAGATAGAAGTTTGATAAGGTTAAAATTGCTCTTGAGTGAGAATAAAGGTGGTATTTGAGTGTCAATTTAACAAGTGTGAAGAGGGTGCGAAAATATACAGAAGGAGCATATGAAACTGATAATAGGGAATTAATTATTAAAGCATAAGCAAACTAAGAGTAAAATTAAAAACAAAAGAAAAATCAAAAAATGTTTTTTACGGGGAACGATTAGTGAAGAGGTTAAGACCAAGGTAGAATAAGAGACTGGACAAACTTTTTCTATATACAGAGTTCAGGGTTGTATTGATGAATTGCCAGAGCCTCCGCCATACACAAAAGCCGAAACCTGACACCCTTTGTACTATTTGGCTTCAATTTGTAGATAATGTTGAAAGACGACTCTGGTGGAGTTAGGTGGCCTGAGTTTACCAACTGCTTGAGAATTGAGCTAGTAATTGTCTTGCATTGTCCCTTTGTTAACCATGCCGGATAATGTTCAGAGATGCGTTTGGAAAGCGTCCGCTTTGTGCGGGCGGCCAATATAACTAGCTTCACACGAGCAGGTGAATTGATAAACACACATTGAGGTGGCCCAAAGCGGCAGTTTATCCTTCACACATCCGTTGATCATTTGTCGGCTGTAGAAATTGATACGTAGCTCAGCCATAAAGAAAGCTTTCCTCAGTGATCTGCATAAGCGATTCTTCAGGATCTCAGCTGCGGTATCACCTTTAAATTCAACACTCATAAAGAGCAGTTTCTTCGGCACCGTCTGGATTCTTTAAGGCTTTTCTCTTAAAGTCATGTTTTTCTCGATAAATCTTGGAGGATATCCATTCTCTATGAGAAGTTGTCTGAGTCGCTCCAGTTCCCCATCGATTGTATCACTTGAACATATCCTCTCTATTCTTGAGGATAAGGAATGGATCAGATTTCTCTTCCTTCTTAAAAAGACTCGGCTATGGAAATTTGTGTACTGACCATTCCATGTTGGTTTCCTGTAGATCGATCTTTGAAGAGAACCATCAGATCTCCTCTTTAGAAAAACATTCAAAAAATGGAATTCCGAGTTAATCTCTGATTCCGACATGAACTTGATGGCATGATGGCAGCTGTTGAACTCCTTAGTTATCAATTCGATGTCGGTATTGTCGTCACATATGATGAAAGTATCATCCATATATCTTTGGTACAGATGGAAACTGTCAATAGTAGGCCGTAAAATGCTATTCTTCAAACTAGCCAAGAAGCAGTCTGCAAGTAAAGGACCCAATGGTGACCCCATTGCCACTCCATCTCTTTGTCTATAGATCGTGTTGTTGAACTTGAATTGGACATTTACAGTGCACCTCAAAAGTAGTTCCTTTGAGCAGTGTATCGGAACACATAAGTTTGTTGTCCATACATAATTGTCGCAAAATGTTCTGATTCTCACACATAGTAAAAACAAGTCTCCCAGTAACACGAAGCTAAGTTTAAATGCGATCTACCTCTTTCGAGTGGCATGAAATTTCACAGAATTTGAAAACCTTGAGCATTACGAGGAATGTGAAACAAATAAATGTCCTAATTTAAGCTTTCTCCGAAATTCGGTGTTATAACCTTTTGGATTTGAATGCGCGTCGCGTACACTCGGTGTTCCACAGCCTGCATAGAAGTGAATATAGAAAGGCATCCATATCGCAGAATGATCTTTCTACTGTTGACTGTATCAGCCTCTCATAGATTTTGTAGACTAATCATGTTAATTGCTCCCATGTTTTCTAAACACTTAACTTATTTTCAGGTTTTATTTGCTTTCTTGGTGAATTGAACGCCAATTAAACATGTAATGTGTTAACTTAAAACCCCCTAAAGTATCATAAAGGCTTCGTTGATGTCAAAGATCTGCATATTGAAGATAAGTTTAGGCGTGTAATAATGAAACTAATAGATGACTGGTCAACAACTACGGGCCTGATTGCATTTTTGGTTCAACATATTTTAACAGTTGTACCGATTTTATGAATCTCTTCAAAAATTTTAATGGTTTAACTTTCCTGTCTCATTTCGTTTTCTGTTTTACAATATCATTAAAAATTCATCAAACTAATTTGTAGCGGCGATAGCAAGTGAGAATGAATTAATAATATTGTTGACGTCTTCATTTATCGTTTTATTTAATGCTTCAAAAATGGACTTCAGACTCATTTCCCCATCGCAGTGAGAATTCAGTCATTTCTTACACCTGCCTCCATGCGTTTCAACAAGATTTCAATTTTTTCTTCGCATAATTCCATCGCTCAACCCTGAGTTTTAAATCCGACTAGACATGAAGAATGGTGTGTCAGGTCGACTGGATAATCATTTGGAGTACATTTTTACTTCTTTCTGCATATTGCGTGGACATAATCTTCTGAATGGTCGGCTACAAGAGTTATTTTCTACTTAGTTTGTTCGACGAAGACATTTTATGGTGACAGTCTGCAGTTATTTAGAAAAACTGTTTGTCCTTCATACTCCATTTAGTTGTGCGGATCAAAAATCCTTGCTTTCTGTTGAGGCAGACTGGTGTCTGTTGCGTATAATCGCATATTGAGAACACCGCCATCCTGTCTCCATTGCCCCTCCTCTAAATATGTTGGTCTGTGTTTGTGAGTACTCCAGTTTGCGCCGTTTCAGACGTTCAACATCCTCGGAATCCCATGGACTTCATGTCAGTCCCATAACTCCCCATCTTTTCACTAACCGTTGTCTATTGCATTATTGGTTCCACCACGTTCAAGGATGTGTCAGGTGAGAGTAGGAAGCCGAGCCTTACTACTGAATACTTCACATATCTTTTCATTGACAATCACTATCGTCAGATTGCTATTGAATTAGTTTTGGAAGTGTTTATGAAGTCTAAGTCCATGGTTTTGGAGTAGTTACTACACCATAAACGTTGTTGTTTACCTTCCAGACTTCTCTGATGTTGAGTCGAAGAGCCAACCAGCGTTCTAAAACCTTGGTAATGACCATGCGAAGTACTGTATCTGAGGGCTCGCAACTGATCCCCCTAATTATTCAGAGTTTTGTTCCCCTATGAACCTAAAGAGTCCTTATTCTGAAGGTTTTTAGCCATCTACACATGTTACTTTAAAAATTGCTCAAGGTGATCATTTTACCGTTTCATTTGTTTCATCCACCAGGCTATATATTTTCATCCCTCCTCGATCACTCATTTCGTCCTCGATGTCTTCTTCCTAGTCACTTGGAAAAGTTCTCGGCAACGTCTTTTACCTGCAAACTACTGCGTTGGAATTGCCGGCACGTCAAGATCATATTTTCGTTTTTCCTGACATGTTTCTTTACATTTTACTCAGTGTTAAATGCGCTGCGCCAAGATTCTCCTTTTGCTGTTCACTTCCACTGAAAATAATTTTTTCTTCGACACTTCTGTATCCTCTCTCTCTCCACTTCTGCAGTTACTGCTGTGTAGTACTTTTGTCTCATTATACTTCATGTCGGTAATTCTATATAGATGACTTCTGACACCCTTTCTAAACAATTTCAGTTTTATTCCACTCATGTTTCTTCACTGGCGTCACTTCAAGTCTTCAATGATTTCATATTTGGCTGAATTAAAACGGTCTCTCACGCTTCATCCATTTACCTCCTGCCTCTTTGAGGACTCTCAACTTGATCTTAAAGTAACTGTGAACTAAATATGTTTTGTGAACCTGCTTTTTACCTGTAAGTTGCCTCTCTACTATCTTCAGGACGAGATGTATTTTTTTATGTGTTGACCCATCCTTGTGTGTCTCTGTGCCTTGACGCCTTAATTCAATAAAATTCCTGGTCTGAGTGTTCTTTGAAGCATTTTTCAATAAGTGGGCGTTTCGTCCTCCTGGAAACAAGTTGCTTTTTGCTGGCTGAGGATTTTCAGCTTTGATAATTGTGGTGATCTAAGGAAAATGTCACGGAACGGTCCTACTTTGGCGGAGTTGCCACATGCCAGTAAATAATATGCGACACTTCTCAGTTGCACTACACTGTTCTCAGGCAGGTTCAAATTTCACTAACTATGAAACTTTCGCTTGTTTAAATAAAACCCTTGACAAACTAGTATTCTCAAATTCACTGGCTTTGACTATGAATGTAGCATGTAGCTCTACGCTAGCGAATTCAAGAAAAATTCTACTGCCTCTGTTTTGTCCTTCCCAATAATGAATGCCATTTTCTGCATTTCTTCTTAACTATCAGAAGACACCAGCTGTGAGTTTACAGAAATTTGAAATCCCTTAAATTAGACCATTTTTCTCAAAAGTGATATAATTTTCGATTACTTCAATAAATTCACGTTGTGAAGAAAAACGTGTGATCAGCGAGTGTCGTCACCTCTTGATATATGTGTAAAACTTGAGCACTGTGGTAGTAAGTAATTCCATATTAGTCTGTTTATTAGATGGATATATCACACAGTCACTGAAACAGTATTATTTACTGGATGGCAAGGTTTTGAACAAAATTTATTGTTCATAATCATTTCACCAGTTATGACCATATGACTTTTAAACCTCGGTTTTATAGTTTTGTTTGTCCTATCTTATTTGTTGTCTTTGGGTTAGTAGAACTTTCCAGATATCTGGGTGGATAGGTGTTGAATCATTCCTATTACATGTATTTGCAATTGATTCGATAAACAAAGCTTCTGTTGTCAACCTCTCCTTCCACCCTGTGACATAAGATTTTAAAAATGTCATCTTATCTTACCATTCTATGCTGTATGGTTGTGTGTAACTTGATGTAGTGATTGCTATAGCTGAAATATTCTTTAGATTTCTTATCTTATTCGGGTCAACCAATCTAGGTTTTGGTGCTAAGTTTTTTTGTTCGGCTAGTCTGACTGTCCCTGTTCTACTAGTTTGACCTATATATTTGACCTGAAACACAATCATTCAAGCAGGGTATTCGATAAACTAAATTATTTTGTTTTAAAGGCTCCACTGTCAGGATTGATCCTTTAACTGACAAAGCTTGTCTCTAATTGAGTTTGTGGGTTTGAATGCCAGCCACTTTTATTCCTTCCTTGTTAATAATTCTGCGTGAGGTGGTTTCCGAGGTTCCTTCCTTGTATGGAATTACTACTGATGATTTAGATTCCTTGTTGTTAGTGTCGTCATTAATAATAATATTATTATTATTATCACGATTATTATTATTATCACCATTATTATTGTTATCATTATTGTCATTATAGTCACTATCGCTACTATCATTATTTATTGTATTTTTACATTTCCTTACATATTTCCTGACTAATTTATCCGGGTAATTATTAAGTTTCAAGGCTTCTTTTATTTGTATCACTTTCTGTCTTAGATTTTCATTGGTACTACTTAGTTTTTGTGCTCTGTCATTTTAACATTTCACTAATTCTATTTTTACTGACATAGGATGGGATGATCGGAAGTTCGAATATCTGTTTGAATGTGTCGGTTTCCTAGAAACACTAGCGTTTAGCTTCCCATCTTCTTTCCTTTTTACGTTGCAATCTAACATTGGAAGTTCCCCTTCCTGACTTTTCACTCTGTCTTTTCCCACCTATCCATGAATATATCT
The DNA here is from genome assembly GCA_944472135.2 of Trichobilharzia regenti. NCBI lineage: Eukaryota > Metazoa > Platyhelminthes > Trematoda > Strigeidida > Schistosomatidae > Trichobilharzia > Trichobilharzia regenti. Next base: position 16,131 of record OX235267.1, on the reverse strand, counting down.
GCTACAACCGAGGATATTGGTGATCCATGGAAACTCCCTCAGTTTGTTTTTATATTTTTCCCTTGTAATTTAAATACTGTGGAAGTCACGCATAGCTGCACTGCCAGCATTATGTCCTCAAGTGGCACTTTTGTCATAAGTTCGAGTTCTCAGTCGGAAATAAGTTCGTTTCTGAATGCCTCTATATCCATATTTATTGGTATACGTGTATATAAACTGACAATGTCAAAACTAACCATTTTTTCTTCATTATCCAATCTTAAATTATCGAATCTGTGTTTTACTTCATAAGAATTAGTTAGTTTAGATCTCTAGTGGCTTTTTAGGGGATTTAATACCATGGCTAAATATTTAGATAATTCATAAGTAGGTGAATTTCTAAAATCAGCTATAGGCCTAATAGGGTATCCTGATTTATGAACTTTGACAACACCATACATCCTACTGGGGTTATTAGTTTTGGCCATTAAATTAAACCATTTAGACTCACCTAGAAATGGCTTCACTCGGCGTATAAGGTCTGCTGTGGATTTCTTAACTTTATTCATAACTGTGTCTATTGATTTATTAATTTCCTCATACGGTCCTGTTTGTGTGTGAGTATTTACCTTGTCCAAAAGTCTGATTTGTCTAATACCACTGTTGCATTTCCTTTGTCTGACTTTGTGATTACTATATCGTTGTTATTCTTCAGGTGCTTTAGGGCTTCCATTTCTGGTTTTGTCAGCTTAGGCTTTTCACGTTTTTGAAATAAGAACAAATTAGTTCAGCGAAGAGTCTCTTTTCGGCGAATTCATTCTCTTAGCTGTACAGTCGCAAATATATACAATTAATTTTGTGTGTGTGTGTACATAAGGTTTGTCAAAATCAAAATCAAAATAACAGTTAGTGTGGGTTGTTGATTACATCATCAAAATAATAAAGAAATTAAAATGTGTGATTTATAATCAAAGTTGTAACTAAGTGGGGTGAAAATTGGTAAGATGTGAGTAGGGTTACGTAATATAGACATGTTTAGAAAGATTAGATGTTCGTGAAGGAGTATGGAGACAATTATGAAAATAAACTAGATAATAGGTGAAAAGATTGAATGGGTTAGTTACTAAAAATTATTATACGAATATTGCAAAAAAAATTTGATAACAAAATGTTGATGACAGATGAACTTGAAATTAAACCCACGGTAGTAGGAGGGGGTGGAGAAGTTTCTTCTGTGTGCATAATTCAGGCTTTTCTATCCAAATCGCTAAGGCTTCGGCAATACAAAGTATACGGAAGCTTGTCGATTTTGGAAGGCTTCTTTTGACTTTATAGATGACTTTGAATGACTTCTCCTTGCAAATCGAATGACCAGTGTTGAGTATATGCTCAATAATGGCGCTCCTTATTGCTCCATTGTTACCTTTCCGTAGCCAGGCGGGATAGTGTTCTTGAACTCTTTTAGATAAAACTCGCATCGAACGACCTATATACCTCGCTCCGCAAGAGCAGGTGAATTGGTAGATACACATGGAAGTGGTCAAATGCGATAGTTTATCTTTAGAGTAGTTGAAGAACAATGGCCGGGAGGAAAATGTCAGTCGTAGTGTGGCAGCGAAGAATGTCCTTCTTAGAGCAGTAGATATCCTCTTCTTCAAGGTGTCAGCCAGAAGGTCACCTTTGAAGGGTACATTCATGTAGACCATCTTCTTCTGCACTGTAGTGGGTTGTTCTTTGTAAGTCTTAGGCTTAATATGCTTGTCTATAAAACGGGGTGGGTAGCCATTCTCGAGCAGTGTCTTCCTTAAGAGGGCGATCTCTTCCTCTATTGATTCAGGACTGCAGATTTTTCGGATTCTAGTCGCCAGAGATATTATCAAGTTTCGCTTGCGACTAATTGGTACCCAACTGTAGAAGTTTGTCAACTGACCGTTCCATGTAGGTTTTCTGTGTACTGATCTGTTCAAGGTACCATCGGTCTTCTTACTTAAACGAACGTCCAGAAAGGAGATTGTCTCTTTGGTTTCTACTTCGATTGTAAATTTGATGGCGGGGTGGCAACTATTGAACACTTGAAGAACCATATTTTGATCACAATTGTTATCGCAGATGACGAAAGTATCATCAACATACCTTTTGTATAAGAAGAATTTGTCGATGGTTGCTTTCAGCGGACCATTTTCCAAACTTGCCATGAAAATATCAGCCAACACCGGACCCAAAGGTGATCCCATCGCCACGCCATCTTGTTGTCTATAGAGGTTCCCATTGAATGTGAACTGGACATTTAGGGTACATCTGAGTAGGAGTTCTTTTAGCTTGGTGGTAGGTATTCCAATATTCAGGTTGTTTTCTTCCAAGTATTTGCATAGAAAACAAATCGTCTCAGTGATAGGGACGTTTGTAAAGAGAGACTCGACGTCGAGTGAAATCATACGTTTGTCTCCCACTTTAACATCTTTGATACAATCGATGAATTCAAAAGTATCTCGAAGAGAATGTTTTGAAATTCGTTCTCTCTTCGAGATACTTTTGAATTCATCGAGTGTATCAAAGATGTTAAAGTGGGAGACAAACGTGTGATTTCAATCGACGTCGAGTCTCTCTTTACAAACGTCCCTATCACTGAGACGATTTGTTTTCTATGCAAATACTTGGAAGAAAACAACCTGAATATTGGAATACCTACCACCAAGCTAAAAGAACTCCTACTCAGATGTACCCTAAATGTCCAGTTCACATTCAATGGGAACCTCTATAGACAACAAGATGGCATGGCGATGGGATCACCTTTGGGTCCGGTGTTGGCTGATATTTTCATGGCAAGTTTGGAAAATGGTCCGCTGAAAGCAACCATCGACAAATTCTTCCTATACAAAAGGTATGTTGATGATACTTTCGTCATCTGCGATAACAATTGTGATCAAAATATGGTTCTTCAAGTGTTCAATAGTTGCCACCCCGCCATCAAATTTACAATCGAAGTAGAAACCAAAGAGACAATCTCCTTTCTGGACGTTCGTTTAAGTAAGAAGACCGATGGTACCTTGAACAGATCAGTACACAGAAAACCTACATGGAACGGTCAGTTGACAAACTTCTACAGTTGGGTACCAATTAGTCGCAAGCGAAACTTGATAATATCTCTGGCGACTAGAATCCGAAAAATCTGCAGTCCTGAATCAATAGAGGAAGAGATCGCCCTCTTAAGGAAGACACTGCTCGAGAATGGCTACCCACCCCGTTTTATAGACAAGCATATTAAGCCTAAGACTTACAAAGAACAACCCACTACAGTGCAGAAGAAGATGGTCTACATGAATGTACCCTTCAAAGGTGACCTTCTGGCTGACACCTTGAAGAAGAGGATATCTACTGCTCTAAGAAGGACATTCTTCGCTGCCACACTACGACTGACATTTTCCTCCCGGCCATTGTTCTTCAACTACTCTGAAGATAAACTATCGCATTTGACCACTTCCATGTGTATCTACCAATTCACCTGCTCTTGCGGAGCGAGGTATATAGGTCGTTCGATGCGAGTTTTATCTAAAAGAGTTCAAGAACACTATCCCTCCTGGCTACGGAAAGGTAACAATGGAGCAATAAGGAACGCCATTATTGAGCATATACTCAACACTGGTCATTCGATTTGCAAGGAGAAGTCATTCAAAGTCATCTATAAAGTCAAAAGAAGCCTTCCAAAATCGACAAGCTTCCGTATACTTTGTATTGCCGAAGCCTTAGCGATTTGGATAGAAAAGCCTGAATTATGCACACAGAAGAAACTTCTCCACCCCCTCCTACTACCGTGGGTTTAATTTCAAGTTCATCTGTTACCAACATTTTGTTATCAAATTTTTTTTGCAATATTCGTATAATAATTTTTAGTAACTAACCCATTCAATCTTTTCACCTATTATCTAGTTTATTTTCATAATTGTCTCCATACTCCTTCACGAACATCTAATCTTTCTAAAAATGTCTATATTACGTAACCCTACTCACATCTTACCAATTTTCACCCCACTTAGTTACAACTTTGATTATAAATCACACATTTTAATTTCTTTATTATTTTGATGATGTAATCAACAACCCACACTAACTGTTATTTTGATTTTGATTTTGACAAACCTTATGTACACACACACACAAAATTAATTGTATATATTTGCGACTGTACAGCTAAGAGAATGAATTCGCCGAAAAGAGACTCTTCGCTGAACTAATTTGTTCTTATTTCAATGTCTTTTCACGTTTTTTTCGTTTTAATGTTAACGGACATTGTATCTGTACCTTATCAGCTGTTGTTTTTTCTATCCTACTTAGTGCTATTTCTATTTAGTGATGATATCCTCAAGTTTTATCTTGTCCACCGCTTCACTGAAGTTTAGTCCCTTTTCTAATACACTTATTTTGTAGGACTTAATATAAGTGTTGAGAGATTGATAACACACTTTGTTTTATGGATCAATAACAAAAAAACCATAAAACTCAAGTTTGAAAGTCGTGTGATGTGATTCTGAACAATGAAGTTTGTTTGAAACCTTGTATTCCAGTAAATAATACTGTTTCACTATGTGATACATGTAATAAACAAACTAATATGGAATTGTCATCACTTCTGTTGCTCTAATTTCTGAATAATATCATCGTTTTGGTTTGCATATTCGTGGCCTACATTCACTCCTGCTAATCTTGCAAAAAGTTAAACACTGAAATGGATCCATATGAGAAATGCCTTAGACCTAAACCGACTGCTCATTTAGCAATATAGATTTTCACCACCAGCAGACCGATCCAGCCTTGGACTGTCTAATCCGAAATACATTTTCAGCAACTAAAGAATAGGGTATGTTTTTAGAGAATGAGCGTCACCCTGTTAGATTCGTCTCACCAACCTATTTCGCTCGATGTTGAGTGCAGAAATCGGTGTTCCGGATATACTGCTATGACGTTGATTACTGTTGTCGCTGTGAAAGTTTGCTCAGTGAATATGTGTTGGTGAATAGACCGATAGCGAGGATGACATTTCTATCGGAGTATATCTCATCTTATGAGGTTCAAAACGACAAGCACACTCATAGTTTTATTACCTTTATAGGTTGATAAAAATCACATGCTAAACTCTTTCTAATTTCTACCGCCATTATTGCTTCAGCAATACGTAAGTGGGAAACGCTTTAAAAGATATAGATTGCTTCCCTTAACCTGGTTTAATGTCAAAATTCTAATATTTATTTAATTCAGCAAGAAAAAGAGGTAAGATTGTCGTGCAGAAATACGTTTCTTACTGTTATTAAGCTTACAAAAATATGCAGAATGCTAAGCTGTGTATGCTATCCCTTCAGCATACTGGAGATTTGAATGAATGTGAGAATAATGGTACACAGTCATTCACAGTTTCTTTGCCTAAGAAAATGCTTGGATATCGGGTGTCGGCTATATTGTCCCGTTATAATGGGGCTGCAGAAAGTCCGACCTGCGTATTTAACTACTAAACTACTGCTTTGAAGAAACTAGAGAATAGAAAAGATATAGTTATTCTACCGGCCGATAAAGGAAGAATTACAGTAATCTTGGACACAGAAGACTAAATAAGGAAAGCAAAGGGTTTACTCAAAGATAATAATGTATATCAACAGTTGACGAAAAACCCTATACAAACATTAGATAACAAAATCAGAACATTGTTAAATAAACTAACGAAATCAGGACGAATTACAAAACAAGATTAATGGCGAATGAAATCTAACGGACCTATTTTACCTTGATTCTATGGTAGGCCAAAACTACACAAACCAAACATTCCCTTACGACCAATCGTTTAGCTCCCAGGAACACCAACATATAATCTATCTAAAGAACTTTTCAGGAAATTAAATTACCCAACAGAATCATGCGACCATTCTATCAATTCGTCAATCAAATCAAAAACAATCAAGTAGAAGACAATGAAATAATGGTTTCCTTTGGTGTCACAGCATTATATACTTCAATTAGTCCAAAACGAGCTACAGAAACTATGCAACAATTACTCTATAGTGATGAAAACATAAAAACGCAATGTTCGAGTTGGATAGAACTCACAAAATTATGCCTTACAACATACTTCCAATTCAATATTCAAATATATGAACAGATAAAAGGAACACCAATGGGATCGCCCATATCAGTACTAATAGCTAAAGCCGTCATGCAAAGATGAGAATTAATAGGTCTACCTATAATTAAACCGAAAATCTGGGTACGTTACGTTGCTCGTACATTTGTAATAATTAGAAGAAATGATTTAGAATATACCCACAAATTAATAAAGAACGTTTTTGAAGACACTAAATTCATAGGAGAAGAAGAATTAGATAACAAAATCCCATTTTTAAATGTCTTAATGAGGAGAAAAAACACAGGAAATTTAGAAGCAAAAGTATATAGAAAATCAACGCACAAAGATCGAATCCTCAACTACACTATTATTATTATTGCTCCCTTGGGTTCCTAGTGGAACATAGGGCTTCAACTACACATATCCACTTGCTTCTGTCTTTCGCTGTACTTCTCACCTGCATCCATCTTAGTCCATATTGTTTCAACTCCTCTTCACACGATCTCTTCCACGTCACCCTTGGACGTTCCACACGCCGCTTCCATCTCGGGTTCCACTCGAGGGCTAGATGCGCGATGTCACCCAGCGGTCTCCTCAGCGAGTGAGTGTTCGATCCATCTCCACTTTCTCCTGTATATTTAATAGGCGATTGGTTCTTGCTTTGTTTGTTCCCATAGTTTCTTGTTGGTGATTATTTCCGGCCCGGCCATCTGATCTTCAGTATAGAGCGAAGACAGCTGCTGGTTGATGAAGGTCTGCAACAGGCTGTTGGAAATATTATCTGTGACCCACTGAGTTTCTGATCCGTATAGAACAGCTGACTGATTGACGTTTGTATTGAAAATCCGAATTTTGTTGTTGATGCTGAGTGACGAAAATTTCCAGATTGGTTTCAGGTTGATGAATGTGTTTCTCGCCTTCCCGATTCTCGCTCGATTTGACATCCTCGTCCGTTCCGACTTCCTGTAGTTGAGACAATGCTCCCTAGATAAGTGAGTGAATGAAGTAACCTCTTTCAAATCCCTCGCTTTGATGGTGATTGACGCTGGATTTTGACTGTTGTTTTTGGTTGGTTATTTTCATATCGAGACTCCGTCTTGTCTATGTTCACCTGGAGTCCTGTCTTCGCCGGCTGCTTCTTCGATCAGTTTGTCGGTTTTCGTTTGTAAGTCTTCGATTTTGTGTGACATCAAACATAAATCATCCACGCGCGAAATCCAGGTCTTCTAGGTTCTTCACGTCGGTCGGTCCAGGATATTCCTGTCTTCTCGTTTCCCACTGTCTGACGCATAATCCAGTCAGTCCACCACAATTAAGAATATCATTGGTGATAATAGGCAGGCACCCTTGTCTGACTCCTGTGTTTACTCCAAACGCCTTGCTGAGTTTTCCGTTGTGGATCACTTGACATGTGCCGTTGTCGTACAGCTGTTGAATAAGGTTGATGAATATTTGGGGCACTGTACGCCGTAGTACTCGAGTAATTTCCCAATTACTTCGCGGTCAACGCTGTCGAAGGCCTTCTCAAAGTCTTTAAAGTTGAGTAGTTGATGTTTGATTGCCATTCCATGCTTTGTTCTGTGATTATGGTGCGTAGAGTTGCAATTTGGTCAGTACATGATTTGCCTTTCCTGAATCCAGCTTGTTCTGGTCGGAGTTGTGTATCCAGTGCGTCCTTTATTCTCTCCAGGATGATGCGACTCAGGATTTACTTAGCGTCGACAGGAGCATGATTTCTCGCCAGTTCTTGCAGAGTGAGGCGTAAGTCAGCCTTCTTTGGTAGTTTCACGAGATAACCTTTCCTCCGGTCAGTAGAAACCTTTCCTTCCTTCCAGACGTTTTGCAATAATGGAGTCAGCATGTCTGCTGTAGTCTCTGAGTCCGCTTTCAGTGCTTCAGTGGGTATTCCATCTGGTCCGGCTGCTTTTCCAGCTTTCAGAATGTTGATTGCATTCAAGACTTCAGCTCTCGTTGGAGGATTGGTGTCAACTTGCAGTTGTGTATGCGCTGTTGTTGGTATTTCTGGACGGGTTGCAGGTGATGGTCGGTTCAAGAGTCCTTTGAAGTGATCCGCCCATTGTTTAATCTGTTTTTCTTCCTTGGTAATGGGTTCCCTTGGCTGTCTTTTATAGGTTTCGCTTGTGTTGATCTCTTCCCGGATAGAGATTTGGTTATCTGATATAATGTCCTCAGGTCGCTTTTGCCTGCTGCCTTCTCAGCTTCAGTGGCAGATTGTCGTAGAATCGTCTTTTGTCCTTCCTAGCACTCTTCTTCACTTCCTTGTCCAGTAGTGCTGTGTAAGTTGAGCTCAGCGTCTCTTTTTCCTGTCCGTCCTTGCATTGAATCATTTTCTCTTTCACCATTCTCCTCTCTTCTATTAATTTCCAAGTGTCCGTTGAGAGCCATTCCTTGTCTTGTCTCTTCTTTCTTCCTAGAACCGTTGAACACGTTTCGTTGAGAATCGCCTTCAGAGAGTTCCAATGTTCTTCCACGCATGATTCTTCAGTGATGTCGCGTAGTGTTTCCTGCTTTGCTCTGACAGTTGCAGTGAAAGTGTCTTTTGTGGTTGTGTCCTTCAGTTTCTGAGTGTTGAACTTGCATTGTGGTCTATCTCCAGCTATCCTCGAGGCTTTTAGTTTCACCTTGAAAGTCTCTTGTACTAGATAGTGGTCTGAACCCACATCTGCTCCTCTCCTTGACCTTGTGTCCAGCAGGCTCCGTCTCCACTTTCTTGAAAGTGGGCCGAGGGCCTCACGACCCATGGTGAGTTCTCTTCCTGTGTTGTCTCCTCCCAGCTTCGCATTCATGTAGCCCATCAGGATTTTGATATCGCCATTTGGGACGTTGTCCATTATTGCTTGTAGTTGTCTGTAGAACGCCTCCTTCTTCTCTTGTTCTGTGACGTTTGTAGGCGCATAGCATTGAATGACTGTAACTTTCCTTCCTTTGAGTTGAACCTGGCTGTCATTATCCTGGAGAAATTGGTTCCCACTGCATGAGAACCTTGGTTGCTGTTGGTGACATCATGATGGCCACTCCCTCGGTGTGCCCATGGTTGTCCTCTAGGTGGTCGGAAAAGATTACAGTCTCTCCAGTAGGTAGTTGGCACCTTCCAGTTCCGTTCCATCTGCTTTCGCAGATTCCCAACACTTCTACTCTGTACCTTCTCATTTCAACGGCTATCTGGGCAGCCTTTCCAGTTTCGTACATTGTACGAACATTCCAGGTACCCATCCTTACTTTTGCTTTCATCGAAAGAAGGAACATCGGCTGACTGGCTTCCCGAAGACTTTCACCAGCCTGCGTCATTTCACTTCCCTGATTACAGTAAAAAATAAGGTTATTGTTTATGTTTTTAGAATTTTTAATATATTTGTGCATTGAAGTTTCTGTAGCGATTTGTTTGTTTTACGGGGGTGGAGTTGCTAGTGCACTAACACAGGTTCGAATCCTGGCAGCGACACCAAATGTAACAACAGAAGACAAGGGCCAGGCAACAGATCGTTTTATTATGAAAATCAACACACATTTATACATATTTCACATACATTATTATAGACAAGCGCAGTCATCTGATTGGTTGTTTATCAGAAGTTAGGCAGACAAACGCAGGCTTCTGATTGGTTGCTTCGGGATTCCTCGACAAATAGAGTTCTCTATCTGCGAATCATATTTTGCCACGTTAACTTTGCTGTGATTGGTTGTTGACTCAGCCTTGTTCATATTTTCTCACGGCCCATATTAACGTAGCTTAGTGTCAACCAATCGGCTAGCAGCCTGCTCTCACCACACTAGTACGACGCCCCAACCCTCCCTCTTTATCCGGGCTTGGGACCAGATAGAAAACTAGCGAGCTAGTACTCTAGTCGAGGTTAACTACACTAGCAATAATCCAATTACCCGCAAACGAAACTGTGGGCAGACATTATTTAAAAGAGTTCAAACACATATTGTAGCACTCCAGAGTTGAAAAGAATGGAAGAAAAATACTTACAAACGGTCTTCAAAAAGAATAGTAATCCACAAAATTTCATCAAAAAGTGTTTAAAGTCGAGTCAAGACACCTACAAAGAACCATCATCAACGACCACAAGGAAATTCATCCTACCATATATGGGAGGAAATATCTCTGAAATAACGGCTACAATACTGAAACCGTTTGATATAGACATAGCACACAAGCCAGTCAAAACACTTAATTCGATATTGTGCAAACCGAAAGACGCAACAGAAAAAGCAGATCAAATTAATACCATTTAAAAAAAATTGTATGATCTGTAACATTACATAGGCATTACATCGGCCGAAGTGGGCGTCCCCTTCAAATAAGAATCCAAGAACACAAATCAGCTGTGAAAAGACATGATATATATTCTTTCATATCAATGCACATACACAGTTATGGACATCAATTGGATTGGGATAATGTCAAAATCTTAGACAGAAAGTTGAAAATCCAAGTTAATAGAAAATGGTCAATACTTATGTAAAGATGGTTACCGGGAGATGCAATTGTATCACTCATGAAGGAATTTAAATCAGTTCGCTTTATGCTAAAAATTGCGCTGAAAGCGGATGTTGTCCAGAAGGCCGATGAAACCTTCGCAACTAAACCAACCAACTCAGAGAACACTTTTAAGTGCAAATCATCCTCCTGAGCTACAAATCTTTTCTATTAACTACTAAACTATCCAAAACTTTACAGTTGAATTACATCTCAGTTTACTGTTGTTACATTTAAATAGTCAAGTGTGCATCTTGTTCTTCAAATAGCCTTACGACTTGATGCATTTGCATAAAGTCTGAGTAGCAACCTGAGAGGGAATTAGGTGTTAATTTGTTCCTCGTAAGCTGATAATGATTTTCGCCGAATACCATCAAGTGAAATAGTAAAGCTTCATTTAAATGATAATGTGTGACAACGGGATATTTTGCTCATTACTACTAACAAATACGGAAGGATTAAGAAATGTGATCTTATTGATCTTTGGGTATTTTTCACCTGGTTCACCAGGGTTCCCATTTGGAGGGGTAATGTGGAGTACTAGAGTGAAAGAATTCATAATGACTTGGGCCAAATGGAAAGTCGCACGTGTGTTAACATTCTGAGAGGTTCGTTTGAAGAAGGAGTGACTGTCATACCTACCAGCGTTTTATGACTGTCTCCGCTTACACTGCGAAAGACTACATTTCTAAAGCAACAAGGGATGAGTTCCACCTAAATCTGCACAGTTTGCTGTCGAAAGCGAATTCTCCTGATATTGTTGTCTTGCCAGCCAACTGAGGTTGTTAAGAAACGAAGTTGTACAGGTTATAGAAGTATATTGGTGGCATATACATGGTTCTGTGCCGACGACAATCTGGAACACTTGCCTAGACAGTAGTCTTGCCTTGGCTCGTACATGTATGTACTAACGATTGGATGGATATAAAAAGCTAACCTCAGGGAAACCTTAACGTCACGAAACTGCAACACAGCACTCAGTTACTATTCGGGGAGAAGAAGATAGAAGCACTGCTGAGACTGGCAGCATGTCTTACCCTATGGAAGCCCTACATAACATTCACCCAGCTGCTTAAACTATGGCTACTGCTGTCCATAACCGAGAACCAAACGTTATGAATTGCCAATGTATTTGTGTTGTAACAAGAGAAGACAAGGGCCAGGCAACGGATCGTTTATTATGGAAATCAACACATATTTATAGATTTTCATGCACATTATTATAGATTATTGTTAGTAGAAAAACACAGTCCTCTGATTGGTTGTTTCTCACGGAAAGTTAAACTTGCATCTTTTTTTGGGGCTGTTTCTTGTTTGTCAGATCATCTTTCTGCTAATTGTATCCACCTACGCAAAGCCTTTGTTCTCAATTTTCTCACGACTAATATTGGGGACATAAACATTGACGTAAATTACTGTCCACCAACTTTGGCTAACAGCCAGCTCTCACCACAGTGTTACTGATAGACGCAAGAAAGCCGACTCATCTGGGCTCGGGACACAACGAGTGGCAAAGGCTGCTCAAACGCAAACTGATTAAAAGTATCTGCGTTGATCACGCACAGTGGTGGATGGCAAAAGTAGAAGAGATTCGAGGGATGCCAACAGCAGAAAACAACAGACAACGACTCAGGTTAATCAAGATAACAGTTGTTAGAAGACACAGAAGGCAGATGGGACAACTGGTGTCTAAATTAGCTCACAGGAAAGACGACGAAGAAACAGACTCTTATTCGAGCAACTGAGCTGATTTACAGCCACACTGTACCTACCCAGCGTTGAAAACCTACTTGAACGAGATGTAGATATCGGCCATCCATTCGTAATTCAATTTGCAATCGCTGTCTCAAATTTGACACAAAAAAGCAACAGTCGTAGATGAAGTTACTTTAGCCTTAAGTACACTGGTTGCGAAATTTTAGGTACCTACTGGCTATCGTAGACAGTTACATAAGACTGGTGAAAATTACCGATTACCTTGGTTAATAAGAAGGTAGACATGTCTTCCTGAGATAGTAATAAGAGTTGAATAATATACTAGATTAGTGATTGTGTTCAACAGTCACAAACAGACTAAGTGATGCTCACTTGTCTCTCATGAAACACTTGAGAACCATGTAGGATGTAGGGAACGGGCAGTGCGCACCAACCATATACCGATTTTCCGCCGTGGTGAGGGTCGTGAAAGTGTGTACTAAACTAACCAAAGCATTCAGCTTGCGTTCGTGCAGACGTGCAAGAGCTTATAGAGATTTGCTACCTGAAGTGATGATATTTTGCTGTGTCCCTCTGAATTGTCTGCTGTCCCTATTTTCGTTTAATTTGGTCCCAGATGGGATAACGAAATTGACATAAAACGACTTTAGAGACTTAGGGACTGAATTTATACTAAAGAAAAGTTTGGTTCGCTTAGGGTATGCTGACTGTATCCTTCCAGGGGAATACATTGAGAAAAATGAAGGTTCTTCTGAACACATTAAGTAGAAAGTTACGCATGTTTGACAAGGAGTTTTTTCACTTCACTTGTAGTATGGTACTGCAATACTTGAATGGTGAAGTGGTAGGATATGTTGACTACTTCTATAATCTGGAAGATGACATCATCACTCATGGCCTGGTGTCAAGCGAAATTCCAGCACAGGTAGAAGGCACTTGAATGGTTTCCACCATCCTACTTCTTTACTGGAGCAGACGTGATATTTGGTGGTCGATCCAAAAACATTAGAAATATACAGCAGTCTGCTGAAAGCGAAAGTCATGAAAAACCACATATGACAAAATTTGTTTGCTTTCCATCTTCTATGTTGAGTAGCATTATGAGGTGAGCAAAATCGGGGTTAGGAATGGGAGGTAGCGAAACGAATGGAAGTCAGATGTTTTGAGGATGTGTTGCGCATGGCGGTTAATTGCCCTCCCTGACGGGCAGTGCCAGCCGAAATAGAATTCTGATGGAAACGCGGTCGTGCTTGTCACACGGATTCTTGACATTAGTCTAAAGGACCTTTGACAGTTATTTTCAGTCAAACACATGTTTAGGTGTACATTGAAGGTTGGGGACCGAGGACATCTAAGAAACAATGGCTAGAGAATGTTGGTAGGATAGCTCTCAATAGCCAGGTTGTATACAGTTAATGACATTGCACAGCAACGAAAATGTCACTTTATGTTGGTTTGACCATCTTTTTTTGTCACTACACTCTACGTTTGTGTGCTAGATGAAGTATGACCACATGAGCTGTACTTCTATGCAAAACACGGCCAGTCAATAAGAGTTGACGGCCATTTCAAAAGGCAATGAACGAAATGAAAATCAGCGTCTAAGCATCCACTCAAATAGTTGTTTGTTGAGAGACTGTTTACTCTTTCAACAGTTCACGAAACCAAAAACCTAGAAACATATGTACATTTTGAAAGAGATACTTGCTGGCAGTATACCTTAAAACTTCTTGAAAATTTCTTAAGTTTTATTTAGCCGTAACTTTTATAAATAACACGTTTTGCTTTAATTACTGAAGAAATGGCGAGTAAGTAAGATCACAGATAAATGAAACTAATAAGGCGGCTACATTCCAGCTCAATATCCATATGGGAAAATACTGAGCTGTAGCAGGTTTCAGCCGATCTGATCATAATAGTCAATTTAGACAGAATGAGATACGCGTTTTCACATAAGCACCTCAAAGGAGACAATAAGCAAAGAACCTTTAGACACTGGAGGTGTTGATGTTCACAGATAGTATGAAGTATACTAAAGCAAGATCTAATACCACAACTACTATAGTATTTATTCCGTGTAGACCAAAGGCAAAGCAAAACATCAGAAGTAACCGTCCAAATTACGAGTTATATTTCGGGACCAAATCGGAATACAGGATGATTGCTTAACTAGCTAGGGATCGTGCACGAACGAACGAACCAACGAAGGTGATACGATGGCGTACTAAATAGCATGGATGCTTGACCGGAAGCCCTTAGCTAAACAAGTTGACTTAAACAACGATTATCAGCACTGAATGTTTAGCGATGAATGCTGTGGTCAATAATTCTGAGGAATTACCTACCACTACGAACCTTTTACGACGACTCCTTTATAAATAGGATTTATAAATCTAGCCATTTTTTTACTTATTCGACCATTACTGATAAAAACTGAAGAGGTACCTTGATGGTATTTTATAAAATAACCTAATATCACCTGATACTTGATACTGAGAAGAGTTTATTTCGGTATGCAGGAAGTCGTGCCTCAAAGATTCAGAGCATTAGTGAACCTGTGCATTTTATTGTCTCGAGACTAGGCTGCTATTAAAATCACGATTATTCAAAAGCTTGTATTGTTGGAGAAATCAGAAGAATCAGAGAGGAAAGAGACGTGATCGAAAATGTGTAAATCTGCCTTCTGTAAGGGTTATATTCATAGTATTACTATCAAGTGCTGCTTTTTTGAAAACTCAATACAGAGACAGTGTGTAAGTGAACCATGTAATTATTAAGTTGCTGTGATACTTCTCAAACATGCGTTTTGTGAGTGTATAATTCCAGTGTTAGACTGAATGAAAGTTTTAGGTGCTCGTCTCATAGACAACTTGTGCATTTCAGATATAGAAACCGACACTTAAAATTGACTAGAGAAATAATGAGAAAGCTTATGTGAGTATGGAATACCACAATATTCCTATTTGTGCAAGGTAGCTAAATGCATGATTTGTCCCCTCAGGTTTCGTAACATTACAAATCGATAACTGGTGATCATCTCAACCATGAATGAATGGAATACAGAATGGCGAATTCTGGAGAAACTTATACAATGTGCTCAATTCATAACGTAAATTACAAAAAAGAAAGAAGTAGAAATGCAGAATTTAAATCAAACGTCATCTGGTGACATTTTTTGCATTCTTGGTGTTTTTACTAAATTCACTCGGAGCATGATTGATTCTTTAAGGTTTTTGATTTCAGGTAAAAAGAAAACCAGTTTGTAATCTTTAATTGAGACAGCTAAGAGATAAATCGCCACTCATATAGCTGAAATTTTCAGAACTCCCCGAATTTGATACAAATCCACTCGTTTAATATCATACATTTATTCCCTCAGTGAATTGGAACAAAGCAAGAACTACAGTTTTTACAGAATAAAGTGGTACCATCATCGCTTATTTCATTGCCTTCTGATCAACTGCTTAAAGGTCACAGTCATTATTAAGTATATCAACAGAAACAATTTTGTCATAGTTGCGCAGAATTCATTTTTAACAAATATCATATATGTATATATTATTACTGTATGCATATACTGATCGATTGATTTCTGTTTAAAATGAACTCTGTGCAAGTATGCTAACATTGATTTTGTAGATATATTTAATAATGTCTTCGGACTGTAAACAGCTGACGAAAAGGCAACGAAATAAACAATGATGGTAACACTTTATTCTGCAAAAACTGTAGTTCTCACTGTGTTCAAATCCATTCGTTGAATCAAAACATAAATAACTAATAAATAATATCTTCGCTTTAACACGGTAACTCTAGTTTGATT